>CM021103.1:600360705-600500262 GCA_007115665.2 Sequoiadendron giganteum | reverse complement strand
TTTCCATGGTTTGGAAAGTTTTTATAGGAACTTTATGAAAGGTTTCAGTCATGTTTGTGCTCCAATCATTGATACCATAAAGCGGGATAAGAGAAAGAAGTTTGTTTGGACTAGTGAAGTTGAAAAGAGTTTTGAGTATTTGAAAAAGAGGGTAGAAGAGCAACCCATCTTAGCCTTACTAGATTTCAATAAAGTGTTTGATCAAACCCCTAAATATTATCTTGGTTCTCCTTTTTTATCTTGCAAAATTTTTGATTGTTCCATCCTAGGGGCTTGGGGTTTTGCTTATCATCAATGTTGTAGGGTTTTCTATTACTTGGGACCCTTCTAAAAATAACCCTCAAGCTCACATCTTTTCTAGAGTTATAATTTATCGTTGACCTTCTACTGCCCATTTTTTATCATGTTAAAACATCTTGTGTCATTAGAATTGATGGAGTAACTGATCCCTCATCCTTAGGTCTGATTTTATTATATTTTATAAGGTTGATCGATTGACCTTATTTAGCCTTTACATCCTTTGAAATAATATGTTCTAAATCCTTTGATTCCTTTTTATATATGGTGTCTTAGGCGGTCCCCTTAAAACAACTTGCGGGCACATGCTAAATTATGTTCACTTAAGTCTCATCCATCGCTTCCCTTTATCACTCATCGCATATAGCTTTTGAAATGTAAATTTGAATCAATGATGAGTGATAACCAGTGTTTCTTTGGTTTCATGCATCACATATGGCTTTTGAATGTTAGGTTTTGTATTAGCAATACACGACACAAGTCTTCTATGTGTTATCATTTTCTTCCTTCTCATCACTAATTGCTTGAAAGTTTTATGATGGGAATTAGTGATGTGCAATGACCCTTGGTGCTATTTATATTTTCTCCTATTTCTCATTGTGGATTCATTCCAAGATTTGAGTTCTAAAATAGCGATGAGCGATGGAGTCATTTGTTCAAGCTTTCTTTCTCTATTTTGAATTGCTCTTGTGAGTGATGTCTTTTTTGCCTTTGATTTTCATGTAGGTGCACATTTCTTAATCTTTTTCTATTGCCTTATCTCTTGTCATCGATGTGATTTGGAGTTCGAAGTATGAATTAGCAATACATGATGGGTGATGAACGTGATTGAGGATGGGCCATAAATTCCATGGCTAAGATCACATCGTGTAGATGCTAGTGTTGTTGATAGGAGTTGAGAAAGGTGAAATGTATCAACGATGAAATATGGCTATAGAATAAAGGACAACATGGTAGCATCCTGAGGACATCGTTTAAATAAATAAATAAAGTAGTGAGCTGAAAGGGGAAACGTTGATTCAGCTTTAAAACAAAATAATCAATGACCAAGGTTTAAATATGAATAGCTAATATTAGTTCACTAGCATGAGCTTTCTATCAAACATTAATGGTGATACATTCCACTTCCCTTCCATAAACAAGGTAGCTAGCTTGTTTTTTGCACATTTGGAACTGCTTAGGAGTAGAGAAGAAAGCTAGAAGCTAATGAAGTAGTGTGGAAATATCCAACAAACAATTATAATAGCAATTGTATCAGTCATTCACCTAAGTAAGCAAATTGTTGTACCTCTTCATGTCCAAAATACTAATTTACACTATTCTGAGAGGATAGTAGGAAATTTGGGAGGTAAATTTCTTACAACTTATTCATTTGAATATCTTCAATTGGGGAGATGAGTATTGTGTAATGGCTGGGAATACTTTATTTCATAATTTGTGTCTTGAGTTTTTATACTTGGGTAGGTCTTTTCGTTTGAGACAACTATAAACCCTTGTCCTACCAATTTGAAAATATGAGTGAGCCAGAACCCAGTGAATCCAACATTAGAATTGAGAGGAAACCACAACAAAAAAGGGTTAAAAGGCTTAAAACCCATGATGTTTAATCTATGGTTAAGTTGGAGCCACTTGCAGCATCTAACCCTACACCAAATACCCCTGCGACATCTACTAGGTCCAAAAGTGCAAAGAAACAATGAGAGAGGTTCATGGAAGGGGCCTCTAGAGAAGTAAAGGAGGGAGGGTCATGAATTGGAAAGAGACCTATGGGTTAGGTTGTCGTGATGACTAGACTAATTGAAAATGCTGGTGAAATTGGAGAATTGGCCCAGCCTCAGAGTGGATGGCAATTATTCATGTATTCTTTTAACATAAAAAATTATAAGAATCTCACATGTTACTTATGGGGGCTCAACCTCGGGAAGCTGGTGGTACCCAATGTGTTTTTGGAAGTAGATGTGATGATGGAGTTGCCCAGGCACTATAATCCCATTGACAGAACAATTAGGAGTGAAAACAAAGAAGTAATCCTTGAGGTGAGAAGGGATAGGGTTGTGGAGATATTTGGGTTGAATCCAAATTATACTGTAAAAATTAAGTGTGCAGGTCTATATGGTGAATATGAGTATAAAAAATTTGCATACAAGAATAGACTGCTTGTTTGGCACAAAAGGAGCAATGAAAAATTTCTCCCTAACAATATTGAGCCTTTTGAATGTGAGGAATTTGTGGATTATTTAAAGAACACCTATTATTTCCTGAATCAAGTTTTTCCTTGAAATTTCGAGGCAAGTATAGCCCCTAACTTGTTGGTGATGACAACTGATATATATACAGGGTCATAATAGAAACACTGGTTTTGATTATGTCACCTCTGTTGTTGAACAAATGCACCAAGATTTAATTAATCTGAAGAGAGAGGTTCTCCCTCTGCATTTCCTACATTATTCTCTATTAATGCATATGCTTCTATATGAGGGTGATTATAGCCGAAAAAGAAAGTTGAAATTGAGATTGAGGGACAATGTGAACAATGTTTTTCTGGTCCAAATGTGGAGACATATTTGGGATTAGGATTGTCCCAATGCCAACTATTTCATGTTTGGTAGTGTCATAAGGTTTGGTATCCTAGAAATTTTGGGTATAACACCTATTCATAGGCTCTCTCCAACAATTAGAAAAATCATGCTCCCAAAGGATATAGAGGGATCAACTGCAAAGCATAATTCAGAAAATTGGTTCCCGCACTCAGAGTATACTTTGATAAGGTCTTATGGATCTAAGGTGGCACCACATTGCTTACCCATGTATGTTTCCAATAATGTGGAAAATTGATTTCATGGATTATGAATTATTTACAAAGCCTAGGAATGGTACTCTGGTGAGTCCCCAATGTTCTTTTTCTTACTTTAAGGTTACCACCCCTAAAGGGTATGAGAAATTTGGAATCATGGTGAATAACCTCAGGTTACCTTATATTGAGGTTAGGGATTTTTACCCTAAAATATTTGTGCATGCAAAGAGAAGGCATAAAAACTTATCAAGAATATATCACTTGTTCTTGTACACAGATGATGTATTGAGAAGCTTGACAAGTGATGAGGCCGTTAAATCTAGAAAGAAGGAATGTACATTGATAATGGACATTGAAGAGAGAATAATAAGGAGGAATGCTTTCTATGAGATCCCCTATGATGTAATTGAAGATCCTTTTGAAAGATATTTTACAAAGCTAAGGGATAATCAAAATGGTGATTTCAAGGTAAAGCTGAAAGAAGTTGTTGAGAAAGCACAAACTCTCCTAGAACAACAACCTCATGCTATGGATGTTCTAGAGCAGCCTATAGATGTCCAAGAAGTTAGGGAGGAAAAAATGGTAGAACATGTGCGCAGTGATGAGAAGGTGGAGAATAAATTCACTCCCCCTAATATTGAAGAAACTATTAACTTAGAGGTTCCCCCAGATAGATTGTTCAATGGAAATATGATGAAAAGAATGATGATGACCCTAGGATCAAGGGTTGTGATGAGTTCCTTGCAGATAACAAGTTTGTACAATCTAAGGAGTTGATGGAATTTATGGTTCAAGAGTGGAGAAAAGAGATTAAAGAAATGATTGAACAAGCAAGGGCTAGTGTTGAACCTTCTCAGGAGGAAGAGGTAGAGAAGGCATAAGAAGAAACAATCATGGCTGAGATTGCAGCTATTACTCCCACTAAAGCTAGGAAAATTGTAATAGATAGTGGAATCATGTTGTTACCAGGATGCACTATCACCTCAGCTATTGCATATGATGTAGTAAGAAGAGACCCTCAGGCTCCAATATCTGAGGAATAGTTTGAAGACAAAGTGTTTGGATCTGGGTATAGTCTAAAATTGCATACTCTTGCAATCTGGTCTATGGATCCCAATACTAGAAAGCATGAGGTCACTAGGCCTATTGAAGAGGTTATGGGTTCCTTGGTGGTGAAGAGATCCACAAATATAACACCTATCCAAGTAGCTAAGTTAATTGCTCATGCTATAATGCTCAGTGTGGACACCGCACAAATTTCTCATAAGAAGTATGACTCTTTGGTGAAGGAGTATAATAAGGCCTTGGATGAGATAAACAATATGAGAGCCACTATTCAAGTTGGACAGTCAGTGAGGACACTATCTTTTCCATCTTCTTATTCTTCAGATTTTTCTACACAAGACACGAAAACCTTGGCCTTGAGAATCAATGATTTGAATAATCAGTTAAAGATAGAAAAATAAAATGTCAAGAAGGCCAAATTTGAATTGGTTAAGGTGACAAATGAAATTTTTGAAGATGTGTTGAAACATATGGTTACTAAGTTGGTCAATTTTTTTGATGATGTATGGGCTTCCTATAAGAATATTCATGAGGAATACATAAAGTATTTGTAGGTCTAGGAAGCCTTCAAGAATGAATGGATAAAATGGAGTACTAGGGTGGGTTCTTTAAAATAAATGATGCCTAAATTGAATGAATATCCTAAGGAACCTACTAATATCCTTGAAATATTACAAGCTATGGATTGGGTAAATGAGATAACATCCTTTCATGGAAAGCTAGGTATGCAACTCTGGAGTAAGTTGAAAGTATTCAAAGAAATGGAGGAATGCAGTATGCCTGTGATAATAAATCCAAAGGGTGAATTACAACAATTTGACACATGGGGGAATGATTTGGGAGTAATGCTTGCATCAGCTAAGATGGAATTAACTATGACTGATTACATCCTACGGAATTCAAATAGTGACATGATGGTGGAGATTGAAACAAAAATGGATACTTTTGTTAGAGAGGTGAGAGCCTTAATTGATGCAAAGTATACACAACGTAATGAAAAAGTGTAGAAACTATTAGATGCAAAATGGCCAATTGAGGAGGAGTATATCACTTGTTTGGAAAATTATATTGAGTAAACCTATGTGGGGGTGGATAATGAATATGGTGAATAATAGATAGGAGAGAAAAAATACATAACCTGAAAATAGTGTAGATTAGGCTTTTGATAAAGTATTGCAAAATATTGTTCTCTCCTCATTTTGAAAATTGGTGGCAGAAATGCTGATGTGGATGAGTCGGCTTTGTTTTCTTCTCTTTTCATGCTTTTTAAATTTTGCTGACTGTGTTGGATCGTGGAGAACTTTTTTAGTGTGTGGAGGATATTTTGAAGCTTTGTAAAGGGAATACATAGCATATTTTAAGTTTTGTCTTAAGTTATGAGTTTGTAGCTATGTATGTAATTTTGATAATAGGATAGGAAGTATAATACAAAATGATGCTAATTTCATGGTCATTGTCTCTCCTCTATAATTGATCTACGAGTTATGAATGGATATAATCAAGTATTGTGCTGTTCGTCTTCATTGCTTTCTAGTGGATGTGTAATTTCATCCTTGCTTATTAATTCAATGAATTAGTGTAAGTGCTAGAATGAGATTGTTGACTCATATGAATTATGTGTAAGGATATATTCAAGAAGTAGTGGTCAAGAATGTTATGGGGAAGTGTTTTAATGCAATGTTTCTTAAGCCATATGTTGCTATTGTGGAATTGTTATCAGGTTACATAGGTTAAGATTGACTTTGTGTTTTAGGATAAGGCACTGTTTTTAGTAAATCACTCATAATTCAATTCCTAGATCAGATTATCAACAAATCACTCTTTATTTACAAATATTTTAGATGAGTTATCATTGTAGTCATGTTGTGATGAATTTCACTTTTCTCATGCTCCAAGTGTAGGGTATTATTTAAGAGAACTACCAACTCTTTTGGTATACTACATTGTTGAGTAGTTATATGAGAATTATGTGTTGTTTACAATGTATTTAAATATTAGTCACATAAATTCTTGGGTGTACATTATGGGATCACCCTCCTAGGTTTCACAGAGCCCAAAGTGTGGGAGTAGAAGTTTTGCAACTTTTACTCGTTCGTTGGCCAATCCTTTTAGGTTGCTAATTATTGGAAATGGAAAAGTCCATAGGTAATCCTGAAGATCAACTTTGTTCTTAAAAAACAACCAATAGATTGGTGACTCTGCTTGGGTTTTTCTAAATCCAAAGTCTCTAGTTCAGATCTAGTACAGTCAAGGTCAGGTATCATATTATTCTTAATTTGTTGGGAGGATAACCGGTTCAAGTTTTTAAGTCACATACATCACATCCAGTCTTATGTGTCAAGTCCTAGTTCATTTTGTCACCTTTTGTTGGGTTATGTTTAAAATATTTTCTAAGCTCACAAGTACAAAGTGGAAGTACAATTATTTCCTATTTCCTAGCATTTTGGGTGGTGACTTTGAAGTTTCTCATACCAATATAACAATAAAATCTCAAAGAGAACGCGAGAAGAAATATTTTGACATATTATTTCACACCATGAAGAAGACCATAAGCTATACTAAGAAGCATCCTAAGAAGAAGTTGGAGCTTGAGCTTGCAAAGGACAAGCAACCACTATGGATGAAGAAAACTACCGAATCGGGTAAGTCTGTTGAAGCATATCCTACTTTTAATAATGAAGTAAATAGTGAAAATATTCAAGAGGAGACACATGAAGTTGAAGTGTCTAGGGAAGATCAAGGAAGTTTTCCTATTGAACAAGTGTTTGATAATGAGCTTGAAATCTCAAGAGAAGAAGATAGGTGGGGATTCTAGGATAAAAGTAAGAAGTGCTCATAACCTCTAACCCCTAGAGTTGGGTCTGTCTTTAATGGAAAAAAAATTAATCCAAGAGGAGAATCTCCTAATGTAGAAATACACCTTTCCCTTGAGGAAGACCTAGTTGAACAAACCTTTCATACCCCTACACCAAAGGAGCTTGGAGATGTCTTAGAAAATGAAGAAGATATAGACAAAGACATGAAATCCTTAGAAGAGGAAGAAATTCATCTTGTTGAAGAAGAAGGAAATAGGTTGAAGGGGTTGAAGGAGAAGGAAGATAGGATTAGAGCTAAGCAACTTGAGAGAGATGATAGGAAATGAAAAATAGAGAGGATGAGAGAATATGCTGCTAGGCATAAAGCCTTTGCTGAAAATGTCTCCAAGTTATCCGCTAAGATTGCCCCTAGAATTCCTAAAGTAACAGTGTAGATGGGAACCTTTGCTGTTGATACCTATACCACATCTATTGTAACTAATAGAGCCTTAGATCCCTCTAATACTACTAAGAAAACATCATTTATTGATCATGGGAAGAATCCCATTGATCAGACCAAGAAGACTACCTTCAATACTTTCAATACCAATACCAATACAAATGCCCATACCTCATTTGCTAAAACCCCCATCAATAATGCTAAAATTGATCTTACGCCATCCACTGCACCCCCAAATCCTGAGATCTTGAAATTGTAGTTGGTAAACAAAAAACTACATGAAGAGTTGAGGAAATCTGAAATGGAAGCTTCCAATGCAGAAATAGCTAGGAAGATTGCTTTTCATAAAATGTCTACACCAACTCCTAAGGCTTCAAGCTCTATATACAATAATAGTAAATCCCAAAAGAAGAACTCTCAGGAAAATACAACTAGTGGAGGTGGTGGTGGAGATCAGGGTGGTGGAGGTGGAGGAAATAATAGAAAAAAGAACTCATACTTTGAAGATGATGAGGGAAACAAGAGAGGAGGTGGTGGTAATGATGGAAGTGGAAAGGGTAAGGAAAGAAATCAATCTGATAACCAAAAGGATGATGAGCATAGAAATACTCATAGAGATAGACATACTAGGAGACTGCTCTAGGTTGATAGGTATCAACAGTTATGTTTCACTAGGATACCTGGTTATCCTAATCCATTCCCTGAAGATTTCATACCTGCTCTAGTCAGATTCTTTGGAAATAATGCCTTGAATGGTGAAGACCATCTCAAAGCATTTGCAAAAGTTATGGATGAATTTGAGGTATAAGTAGAGGATATAATGATGAAGTTGTTTATGCAGTCTCTCATTGAAGATGATCGAGAGTGGTATAGGAGTTTACCTATCGAGAGCATTGGCTCTTGGGAAGAATTCAAAAGGGTATTTAGAGAGTAGTATGGTGAGAAAAATGATTCAAGTTTTTTGTTGAATCAATTTAACAACATTGCTAAAGGTTCTAATGAGTCTATAATGAGTCTATGGTTGATTTTAATATAAGGTTCCAAAAGGCTAGGAAAAGGTTGCCTCCTCATCTACAATTGAATGACAGGTAAACTACTACAATTCCTTTGATGCAAAAATGAGCTACTGCCTACTGGATAAGAATCCTCAGACATTGAGGGAGGCTTACAATATGGCGAAACATATTGAAAATATCAGTTGAGCAACTGGTAAAGTTGGCAGAAGAGATGATGCAAAACTCTTCAAAAATCCAAAAAAGGAGGATAAAAGTTTGGGTGTTAAAGGGGGCACTCTTTAGGATAAGAATGATAATTTTGTAAAAACTATAAATGACCAAATTGTAAGATAAGAAAAGGCTCAGTCAAAAAATTATCAAAGGAATGAAAGACCTCCTCAATTGCAAGATCACCCATATAATAGCAATTGGTATAATGGGAAGCCTTTTCTTAACAATCAAAGAAATTCCCAGAATAAGGCTCCTTTGGATCCTCTACAGAAGAATTCATGAAATTTTGTTAAAGACACCCCTTGGTGCATGGTTTTCCAAATCCCACATTCTCCTCAACAATGTGTAGTTGCACAGATGGTTGAGGTGGACAAAGATGTACCTGAGGATTGTGATTAGTGAAATGAGGTGGCTATTGATATACATATGGTTATGGATGGTTCTGATTTTGCTGACATTGAATGCTTGTCTGATATGGAGTCCCATGAAATGGATGTATATGATCAAAGGAAAATTGGTAATGCATATCATCAGCAAGTTTTCTGTGATGAGGATATTGATAGTGATAGTGAGGTATATAATTTGGAAGCAATTGAAGATGGTGTATCCCTGAGAAGGCCCTCAGATGAAGATATTGCAAGGTATACTATGGCTCTGGCTGCCCAAGCTAGAGGTTCATATCACTTGAGAAATAGAATAGTTGGTGCTGAGCAAGGTAATCTTGCTAGTATTTTTATCAAGGATCAAAAATGCCATAGGCAAAGATCCCAAATCTGATGAAAAATAGAAGCAATCAAAGCTAGAGAAGTCAGGGGAGATAAAATTTGGGCTAAGAAAGTAGATAATCCAAAAGCTAGTGAAGAATCCAAATCCCCTGCTATGAAGATAAAGACACAAAAGCAAAATCCTGAAGTTACAAGGAAGGATTCCAAGCATAGAGCTGAAATAACAAAGAATTAATAGAAGGAAAGCAACACTAAACAATTTATCCTCCTGATTGAATTACCTAAGTATACTCCTGTTGATTTTTTCCAATTACTTAGCCAAGAAAAATTATATGTTCCTCTTTTTGAGATGATGAGAATAGATGAACACAAACAAAAGCCAGTAGTCCTTATCAATGGTGCTACTATAACCTATAATGATTTGGTGGTGCCCACTCCACCCAAATTGAGTAAGAAGGATAAGAAAGATAAAGAAGTTGAGGGAGTAATCACTAAAATCCCTTATATTTTTCTAGGAAATTCTGTAACCACTTGTCCTAGGAGGATTGATCCAATTTTCCTCACGTGGATTGTTGATGGAAATTTTCTAAAAAATTGCATTATTGATTCTAAAGCATCCAACAACATCATGCCAGCCAAAATTATGGAGGCATTAGGATTGAAAGTTGATAGCACTCATGGTAAGTGTTATGCCATGGATTCAAGAGAAGTCCCCATTATCGGTGTGATAAATGAACTTCCTTATTGACTAGCATCCTATCCAAAAAAGGATTTTAAGATGAGTGTGGTGGTAGTTGATATGCCACCCAATTATGGAATGTTGTTGTTTAGGAACTGGAGTGCATCCATAGGAGGAAGTATGTAGTGTGACATGTCCTATGCCACTTTCCCTAGTGATGGTAAGGATGTGCAAGTGGTACAAGAGGAAAAGGTGCCACATATGTTAGAACATGCTCTTGAAGATGATGCAATCCTTTTCATAGAAACTAATATCAGTGATTTCAAGGTGGAAGAAGTACCAAGAGAAGTGGATAGGAGCCCTGCACCTATAGAAAACGAGGTTGTAAGATTACCTGACAAGAATGGACTTTGAAAAATGTACTTTGATAGTGAAAGTTCCAAAGAAGGGTTTGGTGTTGGAATATTGTTGGTGTCACCTGCTGGAAGTACATAAAAATTCTCTTTCACTTTATCTTTTGTCTGCATGAATAATGTGGTAGAATATGAAGCACTGCTACTAGGATTGAGATTGGCTAAGAAGCATGGAATAAAAAAATTGATGGTAATCGATGATTTTGAGCTTGTGATGTCCCAAGTAAGAGCCAAATATGCTTGCACAAACAATAGACTAAAACTGTACAAAAATGCAGTCTGGGATTCCATTGAGTATTTTGATGCTTTTGGAATTAGCTCGATGGAAAGAGGACAAAACAGAGTGGCTGATTTACTTTCTAACATTGTGTTAAGACCAAATGACATAAATTTTGTAGGTATCTCTAAGGTGGAGGTACAATCAAGGCATCCCATTCCTTATAATGTGCACAACTGGCAGATTTTCAATGACGTTGAGGATATTCTCAAATTTTTGAAATGTGTTGATGAATATGAAGGTCAAGAGATTGAATTTGGTGGATTTATTGAAAATTTAGATGGCAAGGACATGGTATTTGGGAATGAGGTCATCCAATTAAAGACCAATAAAATCCCCAAAGGCCTTGTAGCACTTGAAAGGGTCTTTGACAGTCAAGATAAAAGCAAGATTAAGATAGTTGTTGCTCATCCATAGGACCTAGAGGAAGTAAATTTGGGGACTAAAAATTCCCCTAAGAAAGTGTATGTAGGAAAGAAGATGAAACCTAAGGTTAAGGAAATGTTAATTGCCTTACTGAGAAAATATAGACATGTATTTGCTTGGTCATACGATGAATTGGAAGAAAATAGAGAGGAGTTATTTCAGCATGAGATTCCTCTGAAGGAAAATGTTAAGCATTTCAGACATAAACAAAGACCAATTAATCCTAATTTAGCTCCCAAGATGCAAGAGAAGCTAGTAAAGTTAAGAGATGTTGGCATCATAAATCACATTAGACTTTCCTCATGGGTGTCCAATCTAGTGCAAGTTAGAAAAAAGAATGGTGAGATAAGATTGTGCATTGATTTTAGGAATCTGAATATATCCTCATTAAAGGATAATTATCCATTACCAAACATGGAATCCATGTTACAGAAGCCAACTGGCTGTGAGCTGCTATCAATGATGGATGGATTTATTGGTTATAACCAAGTGAAGTTAAAGGAGTCTGAGCAGTATAATACTGCATTCACTACTCCACGGGGCACCTATGTATATGTAAGGATGCCATTTAGTTTAACAAATGCAGGTGCTACCTTTCAAAGGGATATGGATATAGCCTTTTCTGATTTTATTGATTTATTTATGGCTACATACCAAGAGGACTTGACTGCCCACTCCAAGAAAGAGGAAGGTCACTGTATGCATTTGGAAAAGGTATTTGTGAAGTCTCTAGAGTATGGAATATCTCTGAATCTGAAGAAATGTGCCTTTGGGGTCACTGAAGGCAAACTATTGGGGCACATTATTTCCAAAGAAGGAGTAAGAATTGACCCAAAAAGAGTAGAAACCATAGATAAGATCCCTCAGCCAAAGAATGTCAAAGGTATTCAGTCATTCTTTAGACAGATCAATTTCTTGAGCAGGTTTGTAACTAACTTTGCAAAAATCACAAGACCCATTTCCAAGATGTTGAAGAAGGGAGGAAAAGTGGTATGGAGCGAGGAGCCTAGTCAAGAATTCAAGAAAATTAAACAAGCTATCAAGGAGGCTCCAATCTTGAAATCTTTGGATTTCTCTAAGCCAATGCACATTTTCTCTTTTGCTTCTTTCCATACTATTATTGTTGTCTTCCTACAAAAAAATGAGGAGGGCTATGAACAACCCATTGCATTCTTTAGTAAATATTTATAGACTGTAGAGCTCAAATATGATTGAGATGCAAGCATATGCCCTAGTTAAGGCTGTGAAGAATTTCAAAACTTACCTAGTGGGAGCTACTATCATAGATTTTGTACCAAGTGTTGTTGTGAAATATATCTTCACCTAGCAAGAAACTATAGGCAAAAGGTGTAGACGAATCAACAGGATCCAAGAATTTAACATTGATGTCCAAATTACCAGATTAGTCAGAGGGTAGGGCCTAGCTAAATTGATGGAAAAAACTAATTTGGAGGCTAACTAGATAAATCAGACAAACATTGTTGATGTGGAACCTATCTATGATATGCAAACATGTGGATGGTATGGAAGGATTTTCCAATATTTATAGACTTTGTAGTGTCCTGTAGATATGGCTAACAATGACAAAAGGACATTAAAATTGTATGCCATCAAGTATGTGATTATTGACAATGAGCTATGGTGGTGAAACCCAGATGGTGTACTACTTAAATGTGTGGATGGAAAGCATGCATTAGAAATCTTGTAATAAATGCATTAGGTCTTGAGAGCATGAATCTGGTGGCCTACTATCTTTAAGGATGCTCACAAGTTTGTTAAGATTATTGTCAAAGTTTTACAGGAAAACTGAAGTTTTCAAGGAATCTACCACTCAGGCCTATTTATGTTCAAGCCCATTTCCAACAATGGGGAATAGATTTTATTGGAGAGATACCAGAAAATTCTAGTGGAGGGCACTCATGGATCCTTGTTGCCACTGACTATTTCACAAAATGGGTAGAATCAATACCCACAAGAAAGGAAACAAGAAAAGTAGTGGTGGACTTCCTATTTAATAATATTCTGATAAGGTTTGGAGTCCCAAAAAAGATCATTTCGGATAATGCTATGTGTTTTAGATCTAAGGAATTCAAAGATTTTTGTGAAAAAACATGGGATACAAATTTCTTATTCTTCACCTTACCATCTTCACGGAAATGGTTTGGCTAAGTCTAGCAATAAGAGCTTAATGAAAATCCTCAAAAGGGTGATGGAGAAGAACAAGAAAGCTTGGACTGAAAGTTTAAGCTGGCACTCTAGGCAGATAGGGTGATTGTAAAAAAGGCTACTAGTTATTCACCGTTTGTCTTGGTATATGGTCTAGATGCTAGGTTGCCACAAAATAACTTGCTAAAGATGTATAAGTTTGTGCAAGAATATGATGATGATATCTATGATAATATGCAGCACAAAATTGATAATATGGTGCAATTAGATGAAACTAGAAGAGAAGCTCATGCTAAAAATGCAAAACTACAGCTGCAAGTCAAGAATTTGCATGACAAGAGAGCTTCTCCCAGAAAATTTGAAGTGAATAGTATGATATTAACCTGTAATGCAAGGGCTCAAGATAAGGGTAAGCATGGAAAGTTTGAAGCATTATGGTTAGGACCTTATCTAATAGCCAGTACACATGGGGAGGATTCATACTTCCTCCAAAGCTTGATAGGTGAAATTTTTGAACTGCCAGTACATGGATAGTTCTTAAAGTCATACTTCTCCTAAGTATGTTATGATTCCATGTACATTGTAGGTTTTGTACATGTTGTATAGGTGTGTCTACTTTGGTTGTTTCTGGTTTGGTCTTGCTACCTAGTTCGGGTAGTTCCTTATTTTTTGGTTCACTATGTTTGGTTGGTCTACTTCAACTTGAGATTCTAGGATCTCGCCATGCGTATGAGAGGCATGCGTCCCTAGTCAGAGCCACTGATGGAACCCCTAAATATTATCCTGGTTCCTTTTTTAATCTTGCAAAATTTTTGCTTGTTCCATCCTAGGGGCTTGGGGTTTTGTTTATCATCATTGTTGTAGGTTTTTTGTTAGTTGGCACCCTTCTAAAAATAATCCTCAAAGCTCACATCTTTTCCAGACTTCTAATTCATAGCTAACCTTTTTCTACCCATTTCCGGTCAAGTTAAAACATCTTGTATCGTTAGAACTCATGGAGTAACCGATCCCTCATGCCTAGGTTCGATTTTCTTATATTTTATAAAGTTGATTGATTGACCTTATTTGGCCTTTACATCCTTTGAAATAATATGTTCTAAATCCTTTGACGCCTTTTTATATATGGTGTCCTAGGTGGTTTCCTTCTTAAAACAACTTGTGGCCATGTGCTAAATTGTCTTCACTTAAGTCTTGTCCACCACTTCCCTTTATTTTCCATTGCAAATATCTTTTGAAATGTAAATTTGAATCAGTGATGAGCGATAACCAGTGTTTCTTTGGTTTTGCGCATCATGAATGGATTTTGAATGTTGGGCTTTGTATTAGTGATACACGATGCAAGTGTTCTATGTGTTATCATTGGCTTCCTTCTCATTGCTAATTGCTTGAAAGTTTTATGATGGGATTTTGTGATGTGCGATGACCCTTGGTGCTATTTATATTTTCTCCTATCGCTCATCACAAATTCATTCCAAGATTTGAGTTCTATAATAGTGATGATTGATCTAGTCATTTGTTCAAGCTTTCTTTCGCTATTTTGAATTGCTCTTGTGAGCGATGTATTTTGTGCCTTTGATATTCATGTAGGTGCATGTGTCTTAATCTTGTTCCATTGCCTTATCTCCCATCATTGATGTGATTTGGAGTTTGAAGTATGAATTAGCGATACGTGATAGGTGATGAACATGACCAAGGATGGGTCATATATTCAATGATTGAGATCTCATCATGCAGATGCTAGTGTTGTTGATAGGAGTTGTGAAAGGTGAAATGTATCAACGATGAACAATGGCTGCAAAATAAAGGACAACATGCTAGCATCCTAAAGACATCATTTAAAGTAAGAAAGAAAGTAGCAAGTTGAAAGGGGAACCACTGATGTGGTTTTAAAATGAAATAATCAACGGTCAAGGTTTAAATATGAATGGCTAAATGTCAATTCACCCACGCTAGCTTTCTATCAATCATTAATGGTGATATGTTCCACTTCCATAAAGAAGGTAGCTAGCTTGTTTTTCGCACATTTGGAATGGATCAGGAGTAGAGAAGAAAGCCAAAAGTTGATGAAGCAGTGTGGAAAACTCCAACAAGCAATTACAATAGCAATTGTATTAGTCATTCACTTGAGTAAGCAAATCGTTGTACCTCTTCTTGTCCAAAATACTAATTTACGCTATTCTGAGAGGATAGTAGGAAATTTTGGAGGTAAATTACTTACAACTTATTCATTTGAATATCTTCAGTTGGGGTGATGAGTATTGTGTAAACTCTAGGAAATACTTTGTTTTGTAAGTTGTGTCTTGAGTTTTTATACCTGGGTAGGTCTTTTTGATTGAGACAACTCTAAACCATTGTCCTACAACTTTTCAAATATGAGTGAGAAAGAACCCAGTGAATCCAACATTAGAACTAAGAGGAAACCAAAGCAAAAAGGGGTTAAAAGGCTTAAAACCCAGGATGTTTCATCTACAATTAAGCTAGAGCCACTTGCAACATCTAACCCTACACCAAATACCCCTGTGGCATCTACTAGGTCCAGAAGTGCAAAGAAATAACAAGAGAGGTTCATGGAAGGGGCCTTTGGAGAAGTAAAGGAGGGAGGGTCACAAATTGGAAAGAGACCTATGGGTTAGGTTGTTGTGATGACCATACTAATTGATAATGCTGGTGAAATTAGAGAATTGGCCCAGCCTCAGAGTGGATGGCAATTATTCCTGTATTCTTTTAACAGGAAGAATTCTAAGAAGCCGACATGTTACTTATGGTGGCTCAACCTTAGGAAGCTGGTGGTACCCAATGTGCTTGTGGAAGTAGATGTGATGATGGAGTTGGTTGGGCACTATAATCCCACTGACTTAATAATCAAGAGTGAAAATGGAGAAGTAATCCTTGAGGTGACAATGGATAGGTTTGTGGAGATATTTGGGTTGAACCCAAATTATATTGTAAAAATTAAGCGTGCAGATCTATATGGTGAATATGAGTATAACAAATTTGCATACAGGAATAGACTGCTTGTTCGACACAAAAGGAGTAAGGAAAAATTTCTTCCTAACGATATTGAGCCTTTTGAATGTGAGGAATTTGTGGATTATTTCAAGAACACCTATTATTGCGTGAATCAAGTTTTGGCTTGAAATTTTGAGGCGACAATAGCCCTTGACCTGTTGGTGATGACAATTGATATACAAGCTGATAATCAAAACACTAGTTTTGATTATGCCACCTATGTTGTTGAACAAATGCATCAGGATTTCATTAATCTGAAGAGAGAGATTCTCCCTCTGCATTTCCCACATTATTCTCTATTAATGCATATGCTTCTATACGAGGGTGATTATAGCTGGAAAAGAAAGCTGAAATTGAGATTGAGGGACAATGTGAACAATGTTTTTCCGGTCCAAATGTGGAGACATATTTGGGATCAAGATTGTCCCAATTCCAACTATTTCATGTTTGCTAATGTCATAAGGTTTGGTATCCTGTAAATTTTGGGTGTAGCACCTATCAACATGCTCTCTCCAGCAATTAGAAATATTATGCGCCCAAAGGATATAGAGGGATCAACTACAAGGCATAATTGGGTAGATTGGTTCTTGCACTCAAAGTATACTTTGATCAGGGCTTATGGATCTAAGGTGGCACCACATTTCTTGCCCCTGTATGTTTCTGATCGATTGGATTTTATGGAACTAATCTGGCAGATTGATTTCATGAATTATGAATTGTTCAAAAATCCTAGGAAGGGTACTTTGGTGAGTCCCCAATTTTCTTTTGCTTACTTTAAGGTTACTACCCCTGAAGGGTATGAGAGATTTGGAATCATGGTGAATAATCTTAGGTTACCTTTTACTGAGGTTAGGGATTTTGACCCTGAAATATTTGTGCATGCAAAGAGAAGGAATAAAAACTTATTAGGAATATATCACCTGTTCTTGTACACAAATGATGTATTGAGAAACTTGACAAGTGATGAGGTCGTTAAATCTAGAAAGAAGCAATGGACATTGATAATGGAAATTGAAGAGAGAATCATAATGAGGAATTATTTCTATGAGAAACCCTATGATGTAATTGAAGATCCTTTTGAAAGAGATTTTACAAAGCTAAGGGATTATCAAAATGGTGATTTCAAGGTAAAGGTGAAAGAAGATGGTGAGAAAGAACAAAATTTCCTAGAACAACAATGTCGGGCTATGGATTTTCTAGAGTAGCCTACAGATGTCCAAGAACTTAGGGAGGAAAAAATGGAAGAACATGTGCCCGGTGATGAGGAGGTGGAGAAAAAATTCCCTCACCCTCCCCCTAATATTGAAGAAAATATTAACTTAGAGATTCCCCCAGATAGAATTGTTCAATGGCAATATGATGAAAAGAACAATGATGACCCCAGGATCAAGAATTGTGATGAGTTCCTTGTGGATGATAAGTTTGTACAATCTAAGGAGTTCAAGGAATTTATGGTTCAACAGTGAAGCAAAAAGATAAAACAAAGGCTTGAACAAGCAAGGGCTAGTGTTGAACCTTCTCAGTTGGAAGAAGTAGAGAAGGCAGAAGAAGAAAAGATCATGGGTGAGATTGCAGCTATTACTCCCATTGAAGCTAGGAAAATTATCATAGATAATGGAACCATGTTGTTACCAGGATGCACCATCACCTCGGCTATTGCATATGATGTAGTAAGAAGAGACCCTCAGGCTTGAATATCTAAGGAATAATTTGAAGACAAGGTGTTTGGATCTGGGTATAGTCCGAAATTGCATACTCTTGCAATCTGGTCTATGGCACCCAATACTGGAAAGCATGAGGTCACTAGGAATATTGAAGAGGTTATGGGTTCCTTGGTGGTGAAGAGAGCCAAAAATATAACACCTATCCAAGCAACTAAGTTAACTGCTCATGCTGCAATACTTAGTGTGGACACCACAAAAATTTGTCAAAAGAAGTATGACTCTTTGGTGAAGGAGTATAATAAGGCCTTAGATGAGATAAACAAGATGAGATCCATTGTTCAAGCTGGCCAGTCAGTGAGGACACTATCTTTTCCATCTTCTTCTTCTTTAGACTTGTTTACATAGGACAGGAAAACCTTGGCCTTGAGAATCAATGATTTGAATAATCATTTAAAGACAAAAAAATAAAATGTCAAGAAGGCCAAATTTGAAACTATTAAGGTGGAAAATGACATTTTTGAAGATGTGTTGAAACATAGGGTGACTAAGTTGGTCAATAAAGTCAATGATGCATGGGTTGCCTATAAGAATATTCATGAGGCAAACATACAGTATTTGTAGGTCTAGGAAGCCTTCAAGAATCAATGGAGCAAATGGAGTACTAGAGTGGGTTCTTTACAAGAAATGATGCCTAAAATGAAGGAAGATCCTAAGGCACCTACATATATCCCTAAAATATTACAAGTTGTGGACTAGATAATGAGATAACAACCTTTCATGGAAAGCTAGGTATGCAACTCCAGAGTAAGCTGAAAGTATTCAAAGAAATGGAGGAACAAGGTATGCTTGTGATATTAAATCCTAGGGGTGAATTTCAGTAATTTGACACATGGAGGAATTATTTCAGAGGAATGCTTGAATCAACTAAGATGACATTGATTGTGACTGATTACATCCTACTGAATTCAAATATTGACATGATGGGGGAGATTGAAACAAAAATGGATACTTTTGTTAGATAGGCTAGAGCCTTAATTGATGCAAAGTATAGTCAACATAATGAAAAAGTGCAGAAACTATTAGATGCAAAATGGCTAACTGAGGAGAAGTACATCACCTAGTTGGAAAAGTATACTGAGTAAACCTATGTGGGGGTGGATAATGGATATGATCAATAATGGATAGGAGAGAAACAATACATAGCCTAAAAATAGTGCAGATTAGGCTTTTGATAAAGTATTGCAAAATATTATTCTCTCCTCATTTTGAAAGTTGGTGGCAAAAATGCTAATGTGGATGAATCAGCTTTGTTTTATTCACTTTTCATGCCTTTTAAGTTTTGCTGACTATGTTGGATCTGGAGAACTTTTTGGGCGTGTGGGGGATATTTTGAAGCTGTTGTGACAAACAAATGATACCTTTTAAAGGTGGGACCATATCTTAGCAACAAATAAGGGCTATTTTTGTCTCATGTTTATTCCCACCATTTGAGAGCTCGAGTGTAACTAAAAAGGGAATATTTTTTTATAGCGGTCAAATAGTGTTGTGACATGTGTTCTTTCTAGCCCGAGGCTTGCCCTTTCATTGCTATAAGAAATAATTTAGGGCAAGAATGAGGGGGTTCGTTGAAATACAATTGACACAATGAATTGTAAAGGGAATACAAAGCATATTTTAAGTTTTTTCTTAAGTTCTAAGTCTGTAGCTATGTATGTAATTTTGATAAAAGGATAGCAAGTATAATACAAAATGATTCTAATTTCATGGTCATTGTCTCTCCTCTATAATTTTTCTACGAGTTATGAATGAATATAATCAAGTATTGTGCTATTCATCTCCATTGCTTTCCAGTGGATGTGTAATTTCATTATTGCTTGTTAATTCAATGAATTAATGTAAATGCTTGAATGAGATTGTTGACTCCTTTGAATTATGTGCAAGGATATCTTCAAGAAGTAGTGGTCAATAATGTTATGGGGAAGTGTTGTAATGTAGTGTTTCTTAAGCCATATGTTGCTATTGTGGAATTTTTATTAGGTTGCATAGGTTAAGATTGACTTTGTGTTTAGGATAAGGAATTGATTTTAGTAAATCATTCACAATTCAGTTCCTAGGTCAGTTTATCAACAAATCACTCTTTATTTAAAAATATTTTAGATGAGTTACCATTGTAGTCATGCTGCAATGAATTTCAATTTTCTCATGCTCTAAGTGTAGGGTATTATTTAAGAGAACTGCCAACTCTTTTGGTACACTATGTTGTTGAGTAGTTATATGAGAATTATTTTTTGTTTACAATGTATTTAAATATTAGTCACATAAATTCTTGAGTGTGCATTGTGGGATCACCCTCCCAAGTTTCACAGAGCCCAAAGTGCAGGAGTAGAAGTTTTGCAGTTTTTACTCGTTCATTGGCCAATCCCTTTAGGTTGTTAAGTATTGGAAATGGAAAAGTCCATAGGTAATCCTGAAGATCAGCTTGGTTCTTAAAAATAACCAACAGTGTTTACTATTGAGTGTGATGAAAGTGGCTTTGCCATAGGGGCAGTGTTGAGTCAAGAGGGTAGACCCATTTCCTTCTTTAGTGAAAAACTTAATGAGGCTAAGAAGAAATACTCTTCCTATGACCTAGAGATGTATGTTTTGGTTCAGTCCTTGAAAAAGTGGAGACATTACCTACTTCCCAAAGAGTTCATAATCTATACTGATAACCATGCTCTCCAATTTTTGAATAGTCAAGAGAAACTTAATCATAGGCATGTTAAGTGGATGGAATATTTGTAATGTTTTACTTTCACCATTAAATAGAAGAAGGGGAATTCCAATAAAGTAGCATATGCTTTGAGTAGAAGGGCTCTAATAGTGCAAGAAATTCAGTTGTAAAGTGTGGGAGTTGAATCCTTGAAAGGTATGTATCTTGAAGATGCATATTTCAAAGAAATATATGCATGTTGTAAGTAGCCTTGTAGCAACAATATTGGTAAGTGGGTTGATTTTATGATTCAAGATGGTTTATTATTCAAGGGAGCACAACTTTGTGTCCTTAAGTGTTCAATGAGAGATAATTTGATAAAAGAGTGTTGGAGTATGAAATAAATTAAGAGGGGGGGTGAATTAGTGTCTTAATAAACAATTTCAATTTACTGATATTTCAAAACCACTTAATCTCTTTGAAAATAGTGAATGTTCAGTTTCAAGATTATGATCAGAATGTGATAACCAAATTCACATTTTTAGACAACATATAAACTCAAATGCTACAATGTAAATATAGAAGACAACAAGATAAAAAAGGCATCCACAAAAGAGTCATAACACAATATTTTTCATGAGTGGAAAACCCTCATAGGGATGAAAAACCACTCAGTAAAATGCCTCACTGGCTTACCAAAATGCCTCACTAGCAAAGCCTCACTAGCTAAAAAATGCCTCATTGGCAAAGCCTCACTAGCTACAAAATTCCTCATTGGCTACAATTTATGCCTCACTAGCAAAGCCTCATTGGCCACAAAATGCCTCACTGGAAAGGTTCAATCTTTGTCTCACTGACATGACCTTACAACACAATTTTAAATCATAAAGAAAATACATTATAGAGGGTTGCTCTATTTCACTGCATAATATTTCCACTTTCCAAACTAACATATTTTATATCCTAGAGATTCATTGGCATGGAATTTTTAAAATATAAAATATATCAATTACACATCTCACTGTTTTGCATACTATTTATGAAACAACATTACAAAATTCTATTTACAAATTCAACAAGATGCTTCTCTATAAAGCACCCAACCACAAACAATGATAAATCACTGTTTAAATAAAAATTCAATGGTGTTCATGATACTACCATTTGTCATACATTACAATCATCAAAATAAACCTTTGAAATTTCCCTCATAACTGCCTACCCCTGTTGAGTCACTATGGTGTCTACACTTTAACAAAAATTTAATCTACCTTTTACCATGGTCGATACAACACATAAACTATATGTTTAATCATAACACAAGATGCATATAGGTTTCACAAAACAAACTTTCCAAGCTCGACATCACAAGACTTACCACAACCCTTCAAGAATTTAACATACACAACTATACATGGACTTCCCACATTATAGATGACTCATACAATAACCTCATGTCGACTCAAATGTACACATCACAACCTATGTGAAAATATTTCAATACATTTGCTAAACAGATTTAAATCTTGAGCCCTAGCTACGGGTAACACTACCACACAATACCACATACCCATGATTAATCATTAAGATAAACCCTTGATAAATAATATTTGACTATGGGCAACAAATAAGCTATGGTATAGAATCATCTTAAGATAGCATAATGATGACCTCAAATGATACAAAGCATGCCCTGTTAACCTGGTTCCAAAACCCCATTTAATAAACCAATAGACAAAGATATACAAATAAAACAACACCATGTATAGGATGTAGAACCGAAGTAATAATGTTATCAACATTACCACCAATGAAGTTGAATTTAATTTGCATACCCAAAAGTTAATCTACCATGGTGAACTGAAAAGAATTTATCTACAACTTCAACTACAATACCATTCATTCCATCGAGCTCTCCAACCTTCTCCAAAAACCCTAGCTCAACTACCATAGAATATGTTGTGTTTTGCAAACTAAATGAACAATTAGGGCACACATGATATCAATACAATGATTTTGTATCTCACATATTATTAATTTGGAATTCTCCCATATTTTTTTCTTCAAATTCATAAAACTCATTATGCCCAAATATAAGTTAGTCCACCTTGTTCACTTTTATGAAAGTGACCACCAACCTTCATAATGACCAAGGCTCATAGTCAAAGCCTTGTGTTAATTTACAAACTCAAGTATATCAAGTGTGAAGTATAAACCAAGAATAATGAAAAATACCAATACATGGTCTAAACCCCAAATATATCAAGTATTTCTACCTCAACAAGTATTGCTACCTCCATGGCTTAGCAATGCCAAAATGACTTACCAGTGCTATAGCCATCTATAATATCAACCAAGTATTAGTGTTGCCTCAAATTCCATGTACAAATTTTTCCTCATTATCAAAGCCATGCTAAATTGAAAGTCACCAAAAAACACCAAACCAAAATTGCACAAAAGTATCAATGTACAACCTGTCTAGACATGAATGCAAAAACCACGATGTCAAAGGGGTCAACAAAATTCCCCTTTGGCATTGATGTCAAACCAACCAATTGATAGAATATCACCTATAGAAGCACCAATCCCTATCATGTCAAACAATCACCATCATTATGCAATATTGAGCATTAAACATCATGAATCAAATGAACAACCATAACTGATCTTGTATGCCAAAACTGAAATATTACTCATGCTATCATTAGAAGTGCCAAATGCTGGAATTAAAACCATAAACCTATCATTGAGCTTATCTACCCCTTTTGACAACAATTCCAAGGGTCAAAGGGGTGGGAAATCAACAAATACCTGCTCATGAACAATAATCTGCTATAGTGACAAAAAACAACATCAGATCTGAATGAATAAAATTGAAAAGAGTACTACACAATGAAATATAGAACTTCCATGGTATCAAAATTGAACCAAGATTCCACCATGATGAAAATATAACCCAGGGGTGTATAATATGCATGAAAACTCCCCCTAAAACCATGCACTCAAAAATAAGCACCATAAAGATGTGTCCAAGTAACTGAGCAACCACTCACTATAACTAGACTTTGCATATGAATAAAATAATTCCCCTGTGAATAAGCTCCATAGAAAGATAACAACAAGCAATGAAGCACTATTATTAGACTAGTTGGAGATAGAGTCCTTCCCTATAACCAACAATATATCACTATTTGTTCATCATGAGCAAGTATACAATGTATAGAATCACTGTTTACTGTCATCAATCCAAAACATCATTGTGTAAGAGCAAGAAGGTTAGAACATCAACAAATTGACCACTGTCATATTATGCAAGAAGATTAAGAACCATTTTCAAGGCATGCATGTACTATGTACTCCCCAAGTATAAACTGTCCATGTAGGCCCAAACATGTGAAATAACCAAGACATGAGAAAATTATACATTATAATCATGACAAACCACTATGGAGCATGATAAACCATAGCCATAAAGTGTAAGCACCATGAGAAAACATTACCAACTATATTACAAAATTACATTACCAACTGCCAAGTAAACGAGGGTAGCATGAGGCCATATCACCAATCTTAAACCAATTACCGCAAACTGTCAAAGCAAACCAATGCCATCATCAAGGCAACAATTTCAACCATCAAGACATCAAACTAGACAACAATTTTAATCATCAAGGCAACATGATCAAAGCAACAAGATACTTCTCCACTTTCACTTCTACACTTTCAAAGCAAATGTGCATTGTAAATATGTATTGTTTAGGCAACTGTCCAAGTGTAAGGGAAAAATAATAAAGTAGTCTACCAAAACTAAGAATGGATGTGAGTATCCTTTGATCACATAGGAAATCAAAATGATGATCAAACCACTGTCACTCCAAAATGTCAATGCACAGAAAAATCTGATTACTCCTCAATATTATGCATTTTAGTGTGGAGTGTTGTCACACTTGACAAGCAACACTATGATCACTATCACTAGACAATGCCTCCTTGACTAAATTTAAATTTAGTTTCCAATGTTTCTTTGAATGAACAAATGTTACTTTATATTGCTGCAACAAACAACCTCAATATGCTAGATCAAGCAATACAAAAATAAAGAGTTGCACAAAGCCACTCCATGGAAACCTTGTCTTCATACTGATCAAAAGCTGAGACCAGTGAAAGAAATATACAACTAATAAAGTTCACTGTTTAAGCACCATACTATTGATCAACAAGGAAAGTGTAGAAGAAGTATCTCCATTATATTCAAAGATCTACCATTGGATAAAGAACAACTACTCTATGTTGTATGCTTATCACTTTGACACTTGTTGTTCCTTCTGCCATGTCATACTGTTGAAGATTAATATGTTCATGCAAGAGCATAATCACCATGCAAAGTAATCCACTATTTGAGAGAACTTGATAGAAAGTAGAGCACAGTCAACAACTAAGAACTTGACACTGGGATGAACAAAATTTTAGAAAATTGGCATTAAAGCCCTGAAGATACCATTATGTACTTATCAATAAGGGTAAGATCCTATCAACATACAATCTCTTTGTCTATAGGGTTTGATTGATAATGCAATGATCATCTCCCCCTGCCTTTATGCTACTTTTTACGCACTTGAAGATGCCTTTTGTGAATAAAGCACATGCATAGGTTCTTTATGTTTTTGTTCAAGTTTCCTTCTTGAAACTTTCCCAGGCTCTTTCCTTTTCCAAACCTTCTTATTTATTTCTTCTTGTCATCAGACACTCATGAATTTGAATTTTTCTTATATAAGAAATCATTTCTTCTCTCCTGTTTCACAAACCTCCTAGTTTTACAATACTTTGCAATGTGACCATGGTTATGAAATTTATAACATATTACATTCCTATTCCTATAGAATGTATATTGACTCTTTTCAAAATTTCTTCTACAATAACTTGCTTTATGACCATAACCAATACACAAATAACAATAACTAGGAAATGAATAATTATACCTCACTAATTTACCTAGCCAAATAGGTGGAGATCCTGTGAACTAGCTAGGTCTACTTCTTCTTCCTCTGTTGATGTCCTTGAACTATCTACTATCAACAATCTTAGGGGAAGTAGTATGAAAATATAAATCTCTTTGTTCTTGGTGTTTTTTTGGGTCCAGAACTCTGTCCTTCTACAAATCCTAAACCAATAACATCCTTGTGATGTTTTTGCTTTCTTAACATCTCATTCAATTTTTTGGTGCTCTCATCAAAATTCTGATTCTTTTCTAATTGTTTCTTAACATTCTCAATATCTTTCCTTAAAGATACTATTTATCCTTCAAGCTTGTGGCATTAAACGGTTTTAACTTCCAAATTAGATCTTGTCATGTTATCTATCCTCTTGTTTTCTTCAATCCCTAATTTCAGATTGAAAATCAACTCATCTTTTTCAGTGTGTTCTTTTAATAGAGAATTTTCCTCTATACTCCTTTTCAATGAGACAATTTCATTCTCTAACTTTCTACAATCTTCCACTTTGGTTTGCAAGTTTATGCTAGTTGTTTCTTCAAATTTTCTAGACTCTTTCAATTACAATTTTAAGCCCCGATCCTCTTTTCTAAGTTTCTCAATCTCATTAAGGGCATAAATAAGTTCACCTTCAAAATCAATTTCACATTCATTTTCATCAAACTCTTGTTCAAAGTCACTCACAAAGGGATCTTCTTCTATGTCAACACTCTTCTCTATATAATCATTTTTTGAACTAGGTTTAGAGGGTATTTGTTGTTCAACATTGTGTTGGGCATTACTCTTTTCTCTGTTTCTTTTACTCTTTTCCATAACGAGTACTCCACTACCAAGAACCCTTAAGTTGGTTAAACTTTATGCAAGGGTTTGGCTCTGATACCACCTGTTGGAGTATGAAAGAAAATGAGAGGGGGGATGAATCAACATCTTAATAAATAATTTCAATTTACTAATGTTTCAAAACCACTTAATCTCTTTGAAAACAATGAATGTTCAGTTTCAAGATTATGATCAGAATGTGATAACCAAATTTAGATTCTCAAACAACATATAAACTCAAATTTTTCAATGTAAATATAGAAGACAACAAGATAAAAAAGGCATCCACAAAAGAGTTATAACACAATATTTTTCATGAGTCAAAAACCCTCATAGGGATGAAAAACCACCTAGTAAAATGCCTCACTGGCTCACCAAAATGCCTCACTAGCTACAAAATGCCTCGCTGGCTACAATTTATGCCTCACTAGCAAAGCCTCACTGGCCATAGAATTCCTCACTGACAAAGGCTAATATTTGTCTCACTATCATGACCTTCCAACACAATTTTAAATCATGAAGAAAATACATTACATAGGGCTGCTCTATTTCACTACATAACATTTCCACTTTCCAAACTAACACATTCTATATCCTAAAGATTCATTGGCGTGGAATCTTTAAAATACAAAATATATCAGTTACACATCTCACTATTTTGCACACTATTTACAAAACAACATTACAAAATTTTGTTTACAAATTCAACATGATGTATCTCTGTAAAGCACCTAACCAAAAATAGTGATAAATAACTATTTAAATTAACCTTCAATGATGTTCATGATACTTCCATCTGTCATACATTACAATCATCAAAAGAAACCTTTGAAATTGTCCTCATAACTACCTACCCTTATCGAGTCATTGTGGTGTCTACACTTTAACAAAACTTTAATCTACCTTTTACCATGGTCGATACAACACATAAACTATATGTTTAATCATAACACAAGATGCATATAGGTGTCACAAAATAAAATTTCCAAGCTCGACATCACAAGACTTACCACAACCCTTCAATACTTTAACATACACAATTGTACATGGACTTCCCACATTATAGATGAATCATACAATAACCTCATGTCAAATCAAATGTACACATCACAGCCTATGTGAACAAATTTCAATACATCTACTAAATAGATTTAAATCCTAAGCCCTAGCTATGGGTAACACTACCACACAATACCACATACCCATGAATAATCATTAAGACAAACCCTTGATAAACAATATTTAACCATGAGAAGCAAATAATCTATGGTATATAATCAACTTAAGATAGCATAGCGATGACCTCAAATGATACAAAGAATGCCCTACTAACATGGTTCCAAAACCCCATTTAATAAACCAACAAATAGAGATATACAAATGAAACAACACCATGTATAGGATGTAGAACCGAAGTAATAATGTTATCAAAATTACCACCAATGAAGTTGACTTTACTTTGCATACCCTGAAGTTAATCTACCATGGTGAACTAAAAACCATTTATCTACAACTTCAGCTGTAATACCATTCATTCCATCGAGCTCTCCAACCTTCTCCAAAAACCCTAGCTCGATTGCAACATAATATCTTGTGTTTTGCAAAATGAATGAACAATGAGGGCACAAATGATATCAATACAATGATTTTGTATCTCACCAATTATTATGTCGACATTCTCCCATATGTTTTTCTTCAAAGTCATTAAACTCATAATGGTCAAATATAAGTTGGTCCACCTTGTTCACTTTTATGAAAGTGACCACCAACCTTCATAATGACCAAGGCTCATAGTCAAATCCTTGTGTTAATTTAAAAACTCAAGTATATCAAGTGTGAAGTATAAACCAAGAACAACATAAAAGACCAATACATGGTCTAAACCCCAAATATACCAAGTATTTCTACCTCAACAAGTATTGCTACATCCATGACTTACCAATGCTATAGCCATCTATAATATCAACCAAGTATTAGTGCTGCCTCAAAGTCCATGTACAAATGTTGCCTCATTATCAAATCCATGCTAAAATGAAAGTCACCAAAAAATACCAAACCAAAATTGCACAAAAGTATCAATGTATAACTTGTCTAGACATCAATGCCAAAACCACGATGTCAAAAGGGTAAAAAAAGAGAAGCATAGTGGTAATCTTGTAGGTCATTTTGGTCTTGATAATACCTTGGAGAAGCTAAGAAGACACTCTTTTTGGCCTAAAATGCAATCTAATGTAAGGAAATTTGTTAAGAAATGTGTTATTTTTCAAAAGGAAAAAGGGAGTAGCATAAATGCAGGTTTGTATCAGCCTCTTCCTACTCCAAATAGGCCTTGGGAGTCTATAAGTATGGATTTTGTAATGGGTTTTCCAAAAACACCAAGAGGTTTTGATTTCATCTATGTTGTAGTAGAGCAGTTCTCCAAGATGGCACATTTCATCGCATGCAAGAGCACAAAGGATGCCTGTTATGTTGCAGGTTTGTTATTCAAAGAAGTGGTAAGGATTCATGGTTTTCCTTTGAGTATTGTTTCAAATAGAGATAATAAATTTGTTGGGCATTTTTGGAGAACTTTGTGGAAGGAACTTGGCGTGCTAACCTTAGTTTTAGTTCTTCCTATCACTCTCAAACTGATGGGAAAACCAAAGTGGTTAGTAGGAGCCTTGGTAACCTCTTAAGATTCCTTACAAAAGAGCATTCTACTCAATGGGATCTGATCTTGCCTTAGGAAAAAATTGCATATAATGATTCAGTGAATAGAATGGGTAAGAGTCCTTTTGAATTTTTTTATGGTTTGCAGCCTAGAGGAGTCTTTGAATTAAGGGATATCAGTGGTATGGAGAGGATGAGTGTTGAGGGTGAGCAATTTGTTGTGGCTATGAAGGAGATTCACCAACAAGTAAAAGACCACCTACAAAGAAGTGTGGACAAATACAAACAACAAGCTTATATGAAGAATAGAGAAGTCACTTTGAAGGTTGGGGATTTGGTTCTAACCCATCTCAAAAAGAAGAGATTTTCTAAGGGACAATACTCCAAATTGCAGATGAAGAAGATTGGTCCTTGCAAGGTTGTTCACAAGTTTGGTCGAAATGCATATGAGATTGAATTACCAAGTGGGATTGGCATCTCACCTATATTTAATGTATTTGACTTGTACCCTTTCAAAGGGGATGTTGTTGTAGGTAATGAAGTAGGTTCCCAAGAATTTGCAGATGATGGATTGATCCAAGACCTTCCTCCTAGCAAACCTCTAGAGTTGGAGCGCATCCTTGATACGAAGGAACTCAAGAAGACAAGAAACACAACTTATTTTCAATATTTGGTCAAATGGAGGGGTCTTCCCATGGAAGATGCTACTTGCATGTTTGAAGATGATAGTATCAAGCATGGATATACTATTGCAGACCTGTTTTCAAGTGGGACTTGAGTTTTTCTTCCCCTTGGGTGTATGGTGTAGGGGCATCAAGACCTCATTAGGCATAATTTTATTATTTTTGGGTTTTAAGTTTTTTGTGGGTTTTGGAGTCTAATAAGGTCATCTAGGACCATGTGGTATCATATTAATCCATTTTTGGTGTGTTAGAGGGTTTTTAGTTTTAAAATGTAAAAAGTTTTCAATGTTGCTAAAGTTGTCAAAAAGTTGCTAAAAGTTGTCATGCAACTTTGGCAAGGTGGCAAAAAATTAAGTAACTATTACAAACCAAGAAAGAAACATTACAAACAGATCAAAATGGTTGAAAAATGCATGTATACACCCTCCAAGGTCAGATGGAGGATTGATGAAGTTGATTTTGAAGTTTTGTTAATGAAAGCAAGCTTTTCCCTGTGATTTCCAATGTTGCAGTCATTTTCTGTCACTTGGTACAGCTTGTATGGCTCATGTATTGATCTAAAAATGATTGCATCGTGTTTCTATGTGAATATACTTTATTTTTATTTTTGTAGCATCAATTTTTATTGAGTATTTTAAAAGTTATTGCATTTTTCCTAGAACTGTCTGAATCCCTACCTAGGGTAAGCAATGAGCATAAATAAATGTGTAACTCGACCCTCCATTGGTGAAAACTCACCAAAATAGGTGGAGAGGTCTGTAATTATGTGTTCTATCATACTTCAAGGTTGCAGTGAAGGATATTGAGGTTTGCACATGCTTTGAAAGGACAGTAGGTTTGTTATTTGCATGTAATAGACTGTGTGGTAGCAAAGAGATAGAAAGCTTAATAAAACACAACCTAACTTGGATTTTTGGTCACAAGTGGTGGCAAGGGGATGTGGAGAGGGTTCTCTTAGACCTGAATGAATAGTTTTGAGCATTTGTGAAGGGTTTATACAAGCTTTGTTGTGGTTGTCCCAAGAGGACTGTTTACATAGTTATAAGGAAATGTTGGTGTCCAAACAAGTTAGGGACTAGCTATGAATCCATGTATTGAAAAATTATTGCAATCACCCATAGAATGTTGGAAAGAGGCCTCCAAATCAGTTTTGAGGAGTTGAACATAACATGATGGCTTGCCTTTGTTCATTGAAATCATCCCTTCTAGGTTGAGCAATAAAAATGTTGAAAGTCTCATGAATGGTTGTGTTGTGTTTCATTACTTAGAAATTGTTCATGTTCCTTTAAGGTTCTTAGGCAGGTCTATCATGTTCTTTACACTGTCTCAAAGTATGCTGGAACAAAGCCTCTAAGCAAGTTCAATACGAAGGTTTAGGAAAGTTCTCATAGGTGTAACAATGGAGAACATGCAAGAACACCTTTCCTTTTGGGTTTGTTTTCAATTAGAATGTCCTTCCTGTACATCACTTTTTATTTATCCCATACTTGCTTAGGTTTAGTGCATTCCTCAATGTGGAACGATAAGTTTTCAGAAACATGCAATGCAGTCAATCCCATAGCCTCATTGCATTTGTTTTTATGAGAAAACCTCTCATACTCCATATTAAAATCAAGTTGATTTTCACACAAAGTAGACAATAAACCTTGGCTTAATCTCACAAGTACATATCAAGCTAGCTTGTGTCACATCACAACTCTTGGATACTCTATTACTACAAACATGAACCATCTCATTCCAAAATGTGGTAACATCATAACCTGCCCACCTCATCACACAATGCCCTATAGATTGTATATAGGTGTTGCCTGATTGTAAAAATGACTGTTAATATCAAGTATTAAATAATAGCTAAAGAATAAACAAAAACGCTTGAGCCAAAATAAAGACTCAATCTTGCATGTACAAGCCTTTATAAACTAGGCCACCATTAACACAAAATAGGAGCTTGATAAAGACTCAAACAAGGTACCCTATTCAAGATATCCTAGATTGTTTATCAACATAAAAGAAAACAAGGTAATGAAAAGAGCCATAATAAATGTTTTTTATATAAAGTGTCAACAATAACATCAAGGTGTATGCTATCATCATGTAAGGTGACATTATGTCATGAACCTCTATAGGGTCAACATGAGATGTGAAAAATTGATCATCAAGGAACATAATATGTATAAAAAGGGTAATTCTTTGAAAGTTCATGAATCTATAAATATGGGGCCATCATGACATATAAGAGAAGTACCATCAAATTTTATAACAATTTCAAACATAGGTGAAGGTGTAACCTCAATGGTAATCATCACACTAGATGTATCACTAATGCATGGTAAATCCTCACTAGTTATGTGAATCACTATCACAAGCCATAAGAGAATAGGATCAACATGAGATTCATGGATAGTTGAAGTAAGTACATCTGAAAGGAAAGATCACTAACCAATTCAATGAAAGAAAAACTAATACAAAATAAAATAATAACTACATGGAAATTGCATCCTCATCCACAAGATGAGTATCATTGATGGAAGGATGATGGATTGTAAAAGATAGATACATATCAAAAAATAAAAAATGTATGTTTGCATATCAACCAAGGAAAAAATGATCTAGGAATAGGCATACGATGGATGATCCAAGAGTAGGTGGGTGGAATCAAAGGTACGTGCCACTATGTGTGACTAAACCCTAATCAAAGTATGATAAGAAAAGGTAAACAAACGTGAATTGAAACCCCAAAAAAATTCAAAATAAGATGATAAATTCATAATTAAATCAAAGATAAAAATTAAACTTTGAGGATCAAATTAAGGATGTGAAGGGTAGATACAAACAAAGCAACACAACGAATCCTAAATCCTAGACAAAAAAATGAAAGCCTAATTAGCTCTAAAATTCAAGGTAAAGAATCATAAAATAGATCAAATATTAAAAACATAATTAGGAACAAAGGTAAATCCCAAAGGTCAAATTTAGTTTGCATGTAAGAATGTTAGTTCACCAATAATTGTAAGCAAATAAATTACTTTACATAAATAAATGCTATCAATCGGCATACACTAACCTAGATAAACCAAAGCTAGATGGATACATGAATAGTAATAAATATAATAATTAAATGTGAGGATATGACACTTGGCACTAAAATCAATAATGGAATAATGTCATTGATGCTATGTGAAATCTATTTTCCATAATACAAAAATGAATTGCCCTCAATCTAATGAATGTGTTGAGTTTCTATCATCTTAGAACTCTTTATGGTTCAATTTGAAGCCCCTCAAGTTCAATTCTCGTCCATAAAAATTTAATCTAAAGCACATAATTGAATTGTTTTATGCAATCTCATAGAATGTTGCTTTAGTAAATATGCCTATTTTCACTCCTTTGGGAATGGAATGTAGTCAAGATGGTATTTATGAAACATCTTTAGGATTGTTGACTCAATAGGGAACTTGTTCTTCTAGGTCAACCCCCTTGTCAAGTAGAGTTAACAAGGAATGATATCAATGAGAGAAAACACTAGCATGTGAGTGGCCTTTATACAACTAATGTAGATTCAAATTCTTTCTATTTAGAAATCAAAGTGTGTTCTAATGATTTTCTTGATGTGTAGATTATGATTCTTTTTCTTTAGAAATTGAAATGTGTTTGAATAATTTTCTCTTTATGATTATATACAATTTGCACAAATAATTTAATTACACATTGAATGTCTTTAAATACCAAGACATAATAATATGTCACATGAACATATTTTTAAATAAGGCACTAAAAATATACATCTACATTTTTAAAATATACATTAGATTAAATTATAATAAGATTTCAAAAAAGATAACCAATGATGTTTTTTATATAATTAAATTTTGTAAATTTGTAGTTAACAAATTCATGCAATAGACATTAATTTATTTTTTTAGACTGTAGGAATCGGTCGAGTATCCATCCCCCTATAAACTGCAGTGCACTTGATAAACTTTTTTCACGTGACCGATGACGTTGGCACAACACGCCCTCAGGTATCACGGGGACAGTGGGGAGAGTAGACCTCATGACCTCTTGCTTACAACAGAATGCTTTAGCCAATTGAGCTAGGCCCACCACCCCAATAGACATTAAAAAATTAAATATGATATTGATAAATAATATTTTTAAAATTTGTTAGATAATATTAAGAATAATTATTAATTATAAATCTTACTTATTAGTTATTTTCTTTAATAAAAATAGAAGAAAAATATTTCACTTTTAAAGACTTGATCTATTGGTGAAGTTGAATGGTTCTTAATGAATCCACCAGGTATCAAGCTTGTTGAGTGCAAGGCCCCAACATCATAAGGGATGAGGTTGGGATTGTGTTTTGAGCAAATTAGACAAAATGCATACTTCTTAATCCTTAACTCTTAACCAAAGAGATTTCAACCCAAATGACTTATGTGCTCTCGTATAGAATACCTAAAAATTATTTGTGAATGATATAAAATCCTTCATAAATAAAATAAATAAATAAATTCAATCGTTGAAATTAAATTATATTTAATACAATAAAACACTTTATTTACAACAAAACACTTTCTTAACAAACATCCATATTTCCAATAAGCAGGCTCGCTGCATCTCTATCTAGCATAGTCGCTCTGTGGTTTGAGATGGTGATGCAATGTGAGAGTTACCAGTAAGGAGTTGCAGGAGGCCTATAAAGTTCTTGATATACAACTCTTGTGAAGGAATCCCCTTCTTACTACCCACTATTCTAAATTAGAACATGTCTCCGTGGTGTGCATTGATAGCCTGATCCAACATGATGGGCGGTGCAATGAAAGGCAATCCACAGCCCATGCCCTCCATTACTGAGTTCCAACCACAGTGAGTGAGAAAAGCCCTCGTCGAGGGATGGGATAAAATATCCCTCTGTGGCGCCCACTCTCCTGTCACAACTCCTCTCCCCTCAACGCGCTCCTCGAAACCCTCTAGCAAGACATCTGGTATCGCTCTTCGATGAGGCAGACGCAACACCCACAGAAACGCCTGGCAGTTTCTTTCCAACCCCAACGCAATTTCTTTCACCTCATCTGGTGAATTTGACGGATGATTTGTTGGAAAGGCTTCTCCAGTCCATCCATTGATTTATCAAATAGAGGCATCGACTCTAAGGGGAGGTCGGTCGTGTTCTCTATTCCGTCGGGCAGCCCATCAATCATCGGCAAAGGAATCGCTACCAGCTGCACTAATTTGTTTGCAGTTGCACTCTCTTATTCTAGAAATGTTGAGACTAGTTGAGATCAGGGAAACTTTAAGACCCGCATGCGCAACTCTGTTTGACAGCTCTAAGTAAGGAGAGATATGACCTTGAGCAAGCCAATCTCTTTACCATTCTCCATTGTCAATGATTCAAAAAGCTTGCTAATGGAAGTATACCTACCACTCAAACACATCTTCCACTACCCGATTTAGGTGTTTTATCCCATTTTAATTGTTTTAATAAATTTATTAAAAACAAATATTAGACTGTAGTGCTGTCAAGTACTGAACACCGTGATCAGGATTCCATTATTTATTGTGCTTGTCCTTAAGGAAGAATAACCTTAATTTATTTTGTAGAGAATTTGAGTAAATTGAAAAGAACATCACCCATTCAATTGTTTGATTATGCAAAACAAATCTAAGTTTTAAGGTTGCTTCTCAGTCCCATGATAATAAAATTATTCATTTTACAAGAAGTTATTGAATATATTAAGTAATTGCAAGAAAAGTTTGTATCATAGTTGAGCTACAATCAAAAGATTTAAAATGGTGATGGAAATTCTCAATCTTCACATTCAAAAAGTATTTAACATCATTCAATATGGATTTTGAAGAGATTGGACAAGCAATTTTGTGATACTTATCTCTAAAAAAGGAATATTGGCAATATTGATCCTTCTTATTATAGAACACTCATGATAAATCATATATTTGTAAAGTTCAAACCACGGTTTAACATGAAATCAACAAGTAGGCATAAGAAAAAGATAAAAGGATAAAAGAGCAGGTAGATTTAAGACCAAAACACTCAACAATAAATTATAGAATTACTTTGAAGCATCATTGAAAAAGTTTTGGAATGAAAAAGCGGAAAGCTTATTGTTGTTTTATTGACTTCAAGAGACTTCCAATACAACCTTTAAGATGAGTTATGGTGTAAAATGACGGATCTTAATATTCCAAAGATGTGTTTATGAACACATTCAATTAAAAATCATAACTCAAGAAAATATTTTAGAAAGTTTTAGGAGTGACATTGGAGTTAAGGATGCCCTCTCATCCCTTACAATTTTTGACCTATATAAATCAACAATTTTGAAAAATGGCTAAATTTCTAAGGTGGAGATTATGTTTTTTATTTGAGCATGTTGTGAGATTTGCATGCCAACAATCACATTTTGATTGCTAGGTTCACTTAAGGGTTGCAAGAGAACTTATATGCCCTTGAGCACTGTTGAAAGGAAATAGATATGCAAGTTACACCAATGTGACCAAGTTCATGGTCTTCTCCAATAGAAAATAGAAAAAAAAAAATTCTTTTTAATTTTGAAGGGATCATTTCAGAATTAGTAACAAAACAAAACAAAAACACTTTGAGATTGATTTCAATAATAAAATCAATTGAAAAACTTGCTAAAGGAAGAGACATTAAGGAGGTTGGAAAGCACTTTATGCTTAGTAAAATAAAGGAGGTGTAATGATGGAATTGAAAAAATCTCTAAATTTTATTCATTACAAATTTCAAGGGTGCTTTATGGGTGCAAATTATGTACTTGCAAAACTTCAAACTTCAAATGGAAGCAAATGGAGAGAATACAAAAATACATCATCACAAGCAAATTCAAACTAAAAGCTTTAGTCCCTTAATGATATTTTTCTAGCTAAAATTGGTATATTTCCTATTGAAAGCCTTGCCACGATATCTCCTTAGACATCTTGTAGTGTCGAAAAATGTTGTCGAGGACATTTTCACACTTGTTTGCGCCCTCCTTGTGAAATTGAGCCTAATGTTGCCTTGATTTAGTGTTGCAATGTGGTTGACACATTCACATTATGTCTTGGGCCCTTGTGAACTAATGAATTTAAATGGTACCTTGCTAAAGTGTTGTGAAATATTGTAACTCACTTTCACACTTTTCTAAGGTTTTATTAATTAACTGAACCTAATAAACCTCTTTTTAATCAAAATAAATCTTAATCTTGCTTATTTTAAAATGTTGTGAAGTGTTGCAACACACTTTCACACTTTTCTAGGCTTGTCATTAAAAATTGGGCTTTCTTATGCTTTAATTGGTCCTATTTGGCATCCACAAGCCTCATTTATTGCATCTTTTCAAGGATAATATCGACACCAATCATTAGCCAATCATAATTCAGGTGTTATAAGCTTGAGTGGCCCATATTTAGTGATTTGGGACTCATTCACCACCTTGGGCAAATGAGTCCCACCTAGATCTTTTGGTCTCAAACCTGGTTTCACACATTTCTAAGCATTTTTAAATTTGGTCCCAAAAATTAGGCCTGGTCGGACTCATTCACCACCTTGGGCAGATGTGTCTCGTGTGATCCAAAATCAAATTTATTCAAATATTTGGCGAGATTTTATTTTCCTAGATTTGATGTCAGCTTGTAGTGTTGTAATTTTAGGAATTCTTGCATAATTAAGTATAAATACAAGGTTGTTTCACTCATTTTATCCTAACAAGTATTCAAGTATTCATCCTTATAGTAAGTTTGAGTTCACAAGAGCATTCAAGGGTAGATTATCAAGCATTTTAGAGAAAAATTCAAGCATCAATCATCATGCCAATGAGTTCATACATCATGTTTGTTTTTGAGCTAACAATAGTGATGTAGGGTTTTATGATTCAAGCAATCATTTCATTCAAGATTTATCACCTTCAAGAAAGATTCAAGATCCTCATCCATTGGAGCCATCTCATGCATGTTTGCAACATCTTATTGCTAGGGTTTGGTGAGTTGCAACATCACATTTTGTTCATTCATCATTCTCCATTCATATTTTATTCTATTTCAAGGTTTAATTACCAACAAGGGGTTTGAAGAAGGCAAACCCCTATCCACTAACCCAACAATATTTTACCCTCTCTTTTGTGTGTGATTTATAGGTCTAGATTGCCAATTTCCTAAGGAGCAAGATTGGAGAAAATTTATCTGGTCATTCAAAGTTGTCAAAGTTGTCATCAAGCCTTAAAGAACATTGGAGAAGACCTATAGGATGCAAATCAAGGCTTTAATCTAGAAACCAATCAGGAAGGATAGAGTAGATAGAGAAGAGTAGGATCAAACTTTGAAGCTTTAGAAAATCCTAACTCAACTAATTCACCACTTCTTGTGAATGAGTCCTAATTCTAGTCAAAATTCAAATTTTTGCACATTCGAATACCCATTTGGTAGATTTTTGTTCCCACATACAAACCTAATTTTTGGATTGATTCACCCAGCTTGGTGAATGAGTCCCACTCAACACTAAAAGCAAAAAAATTCAATGTTTTAGACCTCCTCCCATCCACTTCCAGATTTCAAGGTGCACATATTCCTTTCTGTAGCTTTCTATGTCGTTTCGTTTACTTTTGTAGGTCATTTCATAGTGCATTACATTCAATTAGGGTTTAGTGTTCAATCTTGCATTTCATTATCTTTTCCAAGTATAAAATTAGTGGTGATCCCCTTATTAGTTTACATTCAGCCCCTAGAAAAAGTCTCTTGCAATATCTCTTTTGCATTGAGATCTCAAGGGTTTGTTCTTGAGTGAAAGTGAAAATTGTCCTTCTAGGTCCTAAACCCTAGAGAGAACGAAACCAAAACAATTTTCCACCATTTCATTTTGGTGAACCTACATTTAGAACATCATAATTTTTATTTGGAGTGCATTATCATCCTAGATCTTGCTTGCATTAACATTGCATTAGGGTTTCCATTAGTTAATTTTCATTCTAGGGTTTCTAAATTTTCATTAGTGAAAACTCATATAGCTTGCATTTTTGCATCTCATTTCATTGAAAATAAAAAAAATTGCATTTTCATTTAACATACAGATCATAAAAAATAAAAAGTATAAAATTCAATTGAAAATTTCTGAAAATTTTGGAAAAATTTCTCATTGGGACTCATTCGCCACCTAGGGTGAATCAGTCCTAGTGAAAATTATGCATTGCATTTTTTGGGATTTAAAGCTTTGTTTATAAATTTATGTTTTCTATTATTTCCTTTCTGTTTTACTTTCCAAAATTTATTTTATAGTCATTTCATTGTTCTTAGCTTATATTTTATTTGCATTCACCTTGCATTTAGTAGCCCTTGTATGACTATTTTGTGTCCTATTGCTAATACTATAGTGAGATGAAGTTCAAGACTCATGTCATCCCGCAATAGCCCAATTGTTGTGGATCTTTCGTTGTCTAGCTCTTTCACTCCTAGTATTGACACTAGTACACTAGGTATGGATCATACCCTTAACAAATCCTTACCTTCAAGTAGTGTGATACAAGTTGAAACAAGGAATGATAGTGTCCCACAAGAAAAAATAATTCAAATTCATGAGAACCTAGCAAACCTACAACATCAAGTGAAAAATGACAACATTTGAACTACTGCCATCCCTACTAGATAGATAACATTCATCGAATGCTTGAAAGTGAAGATGGACTTGACCTTATGCAAAACATAGTTCAAATCTTTGGAAAACATCTCACCTCAACCACTAGTTGTCCTTTACCTACAAGTAATGTCACAAGCTAAGGAGGAACTCAAATTCCTCCTCCCACAACAATTGCCTCAATACCTACCTATACCAACCCTCAAGTCACAACAACAATACAACAAACTAGTAATGTGATTCCTTCCTTGGAGATTCCCACTAGCATCCCTAGTCTTTATGTGGCATCGCATGTTATATCTCCTACTATTTTACAACCTATAAAAATTCCATTCACTTGCCCTTCAAACACATACACCCCTTCACCATTTTCACTTCCATTTCAGAACACAAGTAACTACCCCCTCATAAATCAACTCTTCCAAACCATTTCATCCCTTCAAACACAAGTTTCCACTATCAATCAAAATCAAAATTTCCCACCTACATATTATGTCAAAAACAGTCCATTCTCCTTGGAGATATTGCGAACACTGATGCCACAAGGTGTAGAGGTGCCTAGATTTGAGAAATATGGAGGAAAGGGAGATCCTTCTAACCATTCTAATTATTATCCTTCCTTATGTAGTGAATTTGTCCTTGATGATAAACTTTTGGCCAAGATTTTTCCTAGGTCCTTGAAAGATACTGCCTTGTCCAATGGTTTTCTTCTTTACCAAACAACTCAATTGGTTCATTCAATGAAATTGTTGAGGCATTTGTTAACCATTTTCAAGTGCATATGACTCCTAAGATTACCTTGGCCAATTTGATGTGATGCAAGCAAAAAGAAGATGAAAAGATAATTGATTTTATCTCACACTATCAATCGCTTTATTCGCAAATCGATGTCAAGGTCCCCGACCCTCACCTTCAAAATATGTTCATAGAAAATTTGCAAAGCAAGATTCAAGATAAGCTTACCATGATGAAATTCCCATCCTTCATGCACTTGTGTACTGCCCTTCGTGATAGTAAAAATTTGGTTAGTAGTCGAGATACAAATTCCACTTCTAGAAAAACTGAGAAATCCAAGCTTCCATAAACCAAAATAATTCCCAACCTTTTAGAAGATAGAATAAAGGGTTCCTTCAATTTAATCCCCCTCAACAAACAACTCAAAATGTCAATAACTAGGTAGCTATTGTTAAAGCCATGATACCCTTTAGCTATGGGGATTGTTATAAAAAGAAAGGTGAACAATAATAATAGAAGGTTAAACTTGTTGTAAATCAGATTTAATGGTGTTAACCATATGGAGTTTAGATGAGCAATAACAAAGAAAAAATAATGGAAAGTTGAACACATAACACAGTGTTTATGTGGAGAAACCCTTTTGGGAAAAAACTCCACCAAAGAAGAGATGGATAAATTTTATCATCAGAAAATATGTTTACAATACATCCACTCTAACCCCTCTTTAATCCGGCAGCAGCTGTGTACTTGTAAAACATCTCATAGTGTCTCCAATTCAACCCCTCAATATATAGGCACATGGGGGCTCAAAATACCACCATAAAACATTACCATGGGTCAAAACAAGGTTCAAGAAAACCATGGTAAAAACCATACGATCCCTTACATGCTAAACATGGTCTCTTACATGACATAACACCTTCTTACAAGATGTCATAAGAATTCCTATAAAATAGGAGATGCTCTTACATGTGTCATAAGCTCTTACATGTGCCATAGATGTCATCATAGTCATCATAGAATCTTATGATAGGTGTCATAATTGTCATAGATGCTCTTACAACATATGACGAGTGCCATAACATCTCATAACCCACTATTCCTAAGATGGACTCCAAGATTCTCATAATTGACCATTTTTCCATTCTCGTGACAACTATCCAATAAAAGTAACTTGGTAACTCCCTATCGGTAAAATAGTAATTACTGGGGCTAGTAAAAAATTAATTACCATTACTGGTGAAACCTCCAATCCCTTATGGGTGAATTACAAACAATAATAGGAGAAAATTAAATACAAGATATTTATAAGGTTGATGGGACCTTTATCCCAACATTCTCCCACTTGACATCATACATTGTAAATGCACCCATAGGAAAACATAAATCAACTAAGCACGAGTGACATGGCCCATGGCCTTCTTGCACCAAGTAAATTTCTTTGTGCTCATAGGTTTGGTAAGAACATCTGCAACATTCTCTTGTGTGTCAATCTTCTTTAGCTCAATCTGACAATTAGCAATCAACTCACGAACAAAATGATACTGAATATCAACATGTTTAGTTTGATCATGATATATTAGATTCTTAGCCAAATGAATTGCGCTTTGACTATCATAGTTAACCTAAACAATATTGCAATCAAAACCAATACCTATACACAACTTTTGCAACCAAATTACCTCCTTAGAGACATGAGTAGCGGCCATATACTCTGCTTTAGTGGTGGATAACACAATTGTAGCCTGCCTTTTACTCATCCAACTCACTGCTCCTCCAAACAGAGTAAACACATACCCACTTGTGGACCTTTGACTATCCAAGTCACGTGCCCAATCTGCATCAACAAATCCTTGCTTAGAAATCCCACTGCTTGGGCTATATCTGGCCTAGTGCAAACCATTGCATACATTAAACTACCAAAAAATCTAGCATAAGGAACCTTAGACATATCCTCAATATCATCATTTGAATTAGGACACATATCCAAGCTCAACTTAGTACCAACTAGAAATGGAATACTAACTAGCTTACAGTCATGCATATTAAATCTCTACAAAATAGTATCAACATACTTACTCTGACTCAACCAAAGCTTTCTGTGACTCCGATCTCTATTGATTTCCATTCCAAGAATGTATTTTGTAGCCCCCAAATCTTTCATGTCAAAAGTACCAAAAATTTATTTCTTGAGCTCACCTATCATCACCTTGTTGTTACCAATAAACAACATATCATCAAAATACAAGCTAATAATAAGTATTAGATTATCAATAACCTTAATGTACACACAATGATCCTCTTCACTCCTAAGAAAACCCAACTTTAATGCAAAATTATCAAACTTCTGATACCACATCCTCTGTGACTATTTTAAACCATATAAAGATATTTTTAACATGCAAACAAAAATTTCTTTTGCCTTCACAACAAAAATATTAGGTTGTCGAATATAAATCTCCTCCTTAAGATCCCCATGCAAAAATGCAGTTTTAATATCCATTTGCTCTATCTCAAAATCAGAAGCAACAATAATAGATAACAATATTATGATAGAAGTTAATTTAGCGTAAGGAGAGAAAATTTCACCAAAATCAACTCCCTATCTCTAGGAGTAGCCCTTAGCCACTAATCTAGCCTTAAACCTTTCCAAGTGACTATTTGCTCCAAATTTATTTTTAAATACCCATTTACATCCTATGGGCTTTCTTCATTTGGGAAAATCAACAAGATCCCAAGTGTTACAATTTTCCAATACCATAATCTCCTCTTACATAGCCTACAACCAAGACTCATTTTCCTCTTAAGAGAGAGCCTCCTTGTATGATCTAGGTTCATCGTCAACACTTAATAAAGAAAATATACAATGAAAATCAGGTGGGCTATACCTATCGACTAGATTTCGTTGTCTTGTGGATCTTTTGAGAATAGGAGTATGCGGATCTTGTTGTTCTTGATCTTGGTCAACCTCTTCTTAAATTTCTCCATCATGTTCTTTAGTTTGATTAGTAACATGTTCTGATTCCTCATCTTCTTCCTCCTCATCAAATCCATCTCTTTGTTCTTATTGAGGTGCATCTTCTTGCTTAATTTAAAAATGCACACTCTTTCCTTTATCTTTTTCCTTTGGTTGTTCAGGTACAAAAATAGAACTATGCTCCCTAAAAATCACATCCCTAGAATAGATACTTTTCTTGGTTGGAGGATTCCAAAGCTTATAACCTTTTACATTATCACCATATCCAATGAAAATGCACTTTTCAGCTTTAGGATCTAGCTTAGTCCATTTTTATTTAGGTACATGAACATAATCCTCATAGCCAAATACCCTTAAATGTGAAACAAAAGGTTTCTTGCCTTTCCACATCTCATGAGTTGTTGTTTCAAGAGCTTTACAAGGAGATCTATTAATCAAGTAACAAGCAATACTTACAGCTTCTTCCCAAAAGCATCTATCAAGCAAGGAACTACTTAACATACTTCTAGCTCTTTCCATGTAATCATTTGATTCATCCTTTCTACCACACCATTCTACTGTGGAGTGTATGGAGTAGTTTTTTGTCTGACAATTCCTGCATGCTTAGAAAATTCATCAAATTCCTTAAAACAACATTCCCCTTCGTTAGCTGACCTTGATACCTTTATTTTATGATCTGATTGCTTTTCGACTAAGGCTTTAAATTATTTAAACTTAGTGAAAACTTTAGATTTATTCCGCATAAAATATAACTAGGTAAATCTTGTAACATCATCAATAAAGGAGACAAAATATCTAGCTTTTCCAATTGATTCAATATCCATAGGATGAAGCACATCCATATGAATTAATTCCAATTTAACTTTGGATTTTGTATTTCCATAAGGAAATGATTTTTTGTTTTGTTTACCAAACACACAATGTTCACAAAAATCAAAATTCTCATTAGAATAGGATAAATTGTCTAACAACTTTTTATTCAAAATAGACTTTAAAGTAGTCTCACTTATGTGACCCAATCTATGGTGCCACAACATACAAGTGTTTTTATATTTTTCAATTACATATACAAAATTAACAAAATTGGTGACTTCTAGCTTAAACAGGGTTCCTCTCTTTGTTCCTCTCACTATGACCAAGTTCCCTCTTACAAATCTGCAACCATGCTTATCAAAAGTTACACGTATTCCAATATCATTTAACTTCAAAACTGTAATCAAATTTCTAGCTACTCCAGAAACATGCAAAACACTAGGAATGGTTTTAAATCTCCCATCACTCAAACACAACTTAACCTTACCCCTTCCAAGAATCGGATATGAAGAGTTATCACCGAGGTAGATTTCACCTCCATCACATTTTTCATATGTGGTAAACCACTCCTTGTGAGGAGTCATATGAAACGGGCATCTTAAATCAATTAACCAATTTTCATTAATCATAACATGAAGACAAGAAACCAAAGCTTCATCACCTGAGTTTGAGGATTTCTCCATGGAGGAATCAACTTGTTTCTTTGTATTTTTGCATTCCTTCTTCACATGTCCTCTTTTCCCATAGTTCCAACATGTCACTCTATTCTTCTTTCCTAGAGTTTTAGATCTTCCCTTAGACTTGTCCTTAGGCCCATTCTTATCTCCTTTAGACCCTCTTTCTTTAAGCCTTCCCCTTACATTGAGAGCATCACTGGTACTATCCATTGTCTTCTTCCTCATTTCTTGTGACAACAAAGCTCCTACAATAGAATCCATCTTTGCTTCTTCCATGTTAGCAGTGATAGCAAATACAAAATTTTCCCAAGATTCAAGTAAAGAACAAAGAAGCATAACACACTTATCATCTTATTCTACATTGAGATTAATAGAGACTAACTGACTCAAAACCAAATTAAAAGAATTTAAATGCTCGTCTATAGATTCACCTTCCTTCATCTTAAGAGAAAATAGTTTTTGCTTCAAGTAAAGTTTGTTTACTAGACCTTTGGACTGATAAATATCACCTATCTGGTTCCACAAAGCATATGCAGTAATTTCCAATGACACATTCAGGAGAATAGAGTCAAAAAGACATAGCCTGATAGTGCCTCATGCCTTTTTATCAATCTTCTCCCAATCTTCATTACTCATTTTCTCAGGTTTGAATTTTTTCGTCACAGCAACCCATCAATCTCGTTCTTCAAGGAGATCCTCCATTTTCAACTTCCACAACTCAAAACCAACTTTGTTAAATTTTTTAATATCCAAACGGTTAGAAGTTGGAGCCATGGTTAAACACAAAATACTACAAAAAATAGCTCAACAAAACTCCCACTAAAACTCTAAAAACCTTCGTTCTACCACCTAGAACACAAAACTGGCTAGGCTCTGATACCAAATGTTAGAAAAAGAAAGGTGAACAGCAATAATAGAATCTTAAACTTGCTATAAATCAGATTTAACAGTGTTAACCATATGGAGTTTAGATCAACAATAACAAAGAAAATAAGAACGAAAAGCTGAACACATAGCACAGTGTTTATGTGGAGAAATCCTTTCGAGAAAAAAATCCACCAAATAAGAGATGAATAGCTTGTATTATCAGAAAATACATGTTTACAATAAATCCTCTTCAATCCGGTAGCATCTGTGTACTTGTAAAAAATCTCATAGTGTCTCCAACTCAACCCCTCAATATATAGACACATTGGGGCTCAAAATAACACCATAAAAACATTACCATGGGTCAAAACAAGGTTTGGAAAAACCATAGTAAAAATCCATACGACCCCTTACATGCTAAACATGGTCTCTTACATGACATTACACCTTCTTACAAGATGTCATATGAATCCCTATAAAATAGGAGATTCTCTTACATGCATCATAAGCTCTTACGTGTGTCATAGATGTCGTCATAGTCATCATAGAATCTTATGACAGGTGTCATAGCTATCATAGATTCTTTTACGACATATGACAAGTTTCATAACATGTAATAACCCATTATTCCTAAGATGGACTGAGATTCTCGTAATTGACCATTTTACCATTACCGTGACAACTGTCTAGTAAAAGTAACTCGATAACTCCATGCTGGTAAAATGGTAATTACGTCTGGGGCTAGTAAAAAATTAATTACCACTACCGATGAAACCTCCAGTCCCTTATGGGTGAATTACAAACAATAATAGGAGAAAATTAAATTCAAGATATTTACAAGGTTGATGGTACCTTTATCCCAACAGGGACCTGAAAAGACAATTCACTGCCTTACTCGATACCCTTCATAACACAATGTCCCAAATTTTAGAAAAACAAATGATTACCTTGCCTCCTATCAAAATACTCGATCCTAATAAGCCTTTACTCATGAGCTTTAGATCAAATGCCTATTTCCATTATCATTGACAAAATGGACACGACACATAACATTGCAAGTGCCTTAAACATCTTTTGCAAGACCTCATTGATTCCTGTCGTCTTTCCATTGGAGGTGTTAGTGATCAAGGAAATAAGTTTTTTGCCCCTCCTAACCAAAACTTGCAAATATTTACCAACCCTATGCTAAAACATAGTATTTCATTTGTCAAAGCTAGCGAAACTATAAAGGATGATGTGATGAATGTTGACACAAATGATGATAACAATGATTCTATTCAACATGATCCTATAGATAATGATCCTATGGATGACATGTTAGGAGTGATAGACATCATTCCTCGTAAGGTTCAAACTAAGAATCCTCTTGACATTGCTTTCTCCTATCAAGACATAAACATACACTTGATGGTCCTCTTTACATAGTTGGTCATATCTATGACAAGCCCACTAATGGGATACTAATAGATCCTGTATGTGGAGAGAATGTGATCACCGAAGAATTCTTACTTTTGCATGAGCTCTGTCAAGATATATATGATAAATCAAAAGCATGGATCAAGACACATAATGGTTTCACTTTCCCTACGATGGGATCAATCACTCTTCTTTACAAATAGGAACGAAAACATTAGATCTCTCATTCTCCATCATCTGCAGTTGGACCAATTTCATGTGAAGCTAGGCCATCCATGACTTCGCTCCATGAAATTTGTCCCTTCAGTTGTGCATAAATGCTTAAAGTTTCCCTTTGAAAATTAAATCTACACTGTCGATCAAAGTGGCTTTAACCCTTTGTCCTCCCATGGAAAATTTTAATTAGATTTCTTTTGGCTTGAGCCTATGGAACCTATAAAACCATGACAAGACTTCTTTTTCTTATCCTATCAAAAATTAAAGGCAAAGAAAATAGTAGAATTATCCCTCTGAAACATGTCTGTACCTATCATCGAGCCTAGCATTCTTGACGAAACCATGATTGAACCTAAGAAAATCCCAAATGAACAAAACCAACCTAAGATAGAACCTTCACCTACGTCCTACAAAAGACCAAGAGACAATGAAAAAATCCCCATCACACCTCCAAGAATAAAATAGGTTTACAAAGTCAAAGAGAAAGTGGTTGAACAAACTCCCATGGTTCCTTCCATTCCTCCCCTTAGGGAATAAAAGAAACCTATGGTTGATCAATCCGCTCCTACAAAAATGTAACTTGAAAATAGAACTAAAATAAATAGTGGTGCTAGAGAGCGTAGGCATAGACATTGTGCCCTTGCTCATAGGTTACATGAAGATTTAAACAAAGAAAACCAAAATACAAACTTGACTGAAGCAATGCATGATGACTCTAGGCCTATCCTAAAACAAAACAATCCAATACGAAAACCACAACAAGAGTTTAACTCTTCCAGGAACATTATCATTCGACCTCCTATTATGATTAACTTGGATGATGATGATGAGGTTGCTAAAATTGATGAAGAGGTGCATAATGAATTGAATACATTGTTTTCCTCTTCCATGAGCTTAAACGATAATTCTCCTAAAAAGAGTGATGAACTTGGTAATGATCCTAGTTTGGCACTTGCTATTGTCCCTTTGGCTAGTTGTCTGCCTTTGATATTTAATGAACATGATTAGGATGCAGACGACCTATTTTAGGTCTACTCCCATGTGCCTTATTAGTCTTTTGCATTATTTCTTTTTCATTTTCGTTTATGTGATTGCATGTGCGAGATGTGATCCCCCTTGACATTTTGTTTGATATTCTCTCTCTCTTTGTGACATTCTTCTATTTGTACCTTCATTCTTCTCTATGTCGTACATCTTTTTGCTTTTTCCTTTTTATCTTTTTCATTTGTCTTGTGTTTTTCTTCTGGGGATGACACAAGGCATTGAGACTATAAGAGATGGGGACCAACCATGCCAAGGCTCCAGGTCACAGAGAGCTGAGAGTGGAGGGCTTTCATAACTTACCTCACTCTAAAGGATGAGGATCGAGAATGAAGAGCAATAAATAGTACTTTTTTCACTCTTTAGACTTGAGATTCAGGTTTAGGCTAGATGAGCTAGTTTTTAGGATCAATACTATACCTTAGACAACTCTCTATGTGAGGATGAAAGTGTGGTTCTACGATGACAATGCGATGAACTGGCATCTCTTTGGCACATTGGCATCTGTACAGCTAGAAAAAGTAAGACACAATAAAAAAATACTAGAAAAATCGACTAAACAACCTAGCTAGTTGATTTAACGAAAAATGACAAAATAATGAAGTTCAAAAAGTAAATGCATAGAAAATGGAGCAAGTAAATAAAGACTAAAGTGACAAATATTAACTCACAGAAATGCTAGTTCGCCAGCTAGCTCCACATGTATGTATCCACCTACACACAAGAAAGAGGGAAAATGTTTGGGGCTGTATAGGGGTCTATCTCAATTAGACCCCTGTTTTGGTGTTTCCACCTCCATGAACAACCAAAAAGCAATAGAGTAGAATATGCAATAAATGAAAGAAAGCAAGGAACACTACAAAAAATACTATGCTACTCAATCAAATCACAAAGGAGAGGAGTGAATCTTTTACCACCTCCACCCAAAATCTCCCTAGCCAATAGAAGGAGAATGCAAGGTATGGAATTGGAAAAGTCACCACAACCATAGCGGTGTTGAAGGGAGGTCTCATAAGACTCCAAGCCCACACTTCCAAAGCCACCTCACACTTGCGATGTGAAGTTGATGGAGCTTCAAAGTTGTTGCAATGCTCAAAAGTAGAGTGCTAGAATGTTGCTTGAAAGTGAAGAAGGTTGAGAAATTGCTTAGAGAGTTCAATAGAATTGCTAGAGATCTAAATGAAGTGAGAATGAGTGTTTTTGAAGGTGGGAAGGGAAGAATTTTCCATTTTTAGGGTTGGTTGGTCGAAGAGGGACGTTACAATTCGATCCCAATTGGGTGTGTAACGCATCTACTAACTTTAGACGTGAGAATCCGTCGGGAATGATAATGCATTGTTCTTTTTTCCCCCACAAATATTCTCTCACTGACACACATGACGAAAGCCAAGTGGATGGAAGGCAGGTAGGTGATGTGGATTTTTACCTTCAGATTTGATTTTCTAAGGTGAGGGTATGTGAAAGTGGAATTTTCCTAAGGGGTGTAGATTCACTCCTATACATTTTTCCCCCACTTTAGTGAGCACGAGTATCGATGAGTTCTCAGTAAAGTAGATCGAAGAGATATAAAAGATAGAAATGTATACCTAAATCTTTGAGGAAGCAAACTGCTATCTAGTGAACTCAAGAGCATAGGGTAGTAAAAGGATTTCATAGGTATTCTCCCTAGGGAGTTTTGAACAAAAGGACTCAGCTTCGAAAAACTATGAAGTTGCAAAAATTACATTGAAGGCCCTTGAACCAAAGGTAGACAAATCCTACAAGATGAAAGTGTCTTACAGGCTCATAGACCTATAAAAAGGCAACCTCCAAGTTCTCTCTCATGAAGGAAGCCCAGAGAAGTAAGTGCCTTGTAGGCCCATAGACCTACAAGAAGGCAACCTCCAAGGTCTCTCTCATGGAAGAGGCCCAATGAAGTAAGCACCTTACAGGCCTACAAACCTGTAAGGAGGAAACTCCCAAGTTCTCTCTCATGGAGAAAGCCCAGAGAAGAGGACTCCATAGAGTCAAACTAGAAAGTGGCTTCATAGGTGGACCTGCAAATTGACATGTCTATCCATAGATAAAACATGTCAGAAAAAAAAAAATAAATAAATAAATAAATAAAAAGCCACGTAGGCAATCAAGTGGACAGTCACATAGACCATCAACAAATTGGAAGGATTTTAAAGGGGTCCCTCAGGAACCCTTCAAAATCAAGGGGTCCACTCAAGAGATGTGTTGTTTGAAAGTGTAAGAGAGACATTTTTTCTCAAATCAATTCATCATCAAGGAATCCTTTCGAAAGATATTCACTTCATCAAGGAATTCGAAAGGAAGAAAATTCCCCCTCATGAGGGGAAGGTCGAGGATTCTCTTGCAGGAAAATTTGCTCCCTCCTTGAAGTATAGTTCTCAAGTTTTTTCTTTGTGAACCCATGATGGAGGAAACAAGTTTCATTAGGGGTCCAAGTCGAGAATGTGATTTTTAAAAAAGTGTGCAAGGGTTTTTGAGAAAATATTCGTTGGTAACAAATTCATTTTTTGAAAATCAAAGTATCATAAAAGAGACATTGTCACATATATGAGGGAAAAATCAAGCAAAGAAGAGAGAAAGATAAGAAAAGAGCGAAAGAGAAATAGCAGTTCATCCTAAATAAGAGACATAGGGGGATTTGGTTTCGTGGGGTTAGATTTGATCATGCTTATATGAATGATAAGTAACCACGGTGCAAGGCGAAAGATCATCAATCCCCACCAGATCAAGAAGAATGCATAAAAGACAAAGTAAAAATAAAAAATTGGGTCAACATGGAAGGGAAGCCTAAATTCCCCTAACGCTTTGCATCATCCCCAATTTTCCAAAAATCAAGACACAAACATGGAAGAATGATGATACATATAGAAGAAGGTTTACGACACAAAATCACTCCTGTATCCAAGCACCAAAAAGAGTGATAAGGGTCACCCAGGAAGATATAACGCAAGCACAAGGGAACACATCACAACACACACACACCTAATCTAAAGATAAAGAAGAGTTCTCCCCCTAACACTCATCGACCAAGAGGTCATTCATTTTCCAATCTAGATCATTATAAGGAGAAGGTAGATGAGCTTGCAATGGTGGAATGTTAAGGGGAGGAGATTTTGGTCCTCCCACAACAAGGGCTAAGGAAGAAGCCCTAGCAAGGTCTTCTCTGCTAGGCTCTTATGGATTTATGGTCAACGATTTTGCAAAGATCACCAACAAGGTTGGGACATCGTCTAGAGAGTTGAACATGCACTTTATAGGAGTGCCATGTTGTACCTCAGTGAAAGAGGAGGACGGTGCTCGAGACTCACCGCTTGTCTCACCAAGTTATTTAGGAGCGGTGACAAACTTAGGGTATGACAGAGCTGGTTCCATCACTAGGATAGAACAAGCTAGCACAAGACCAACTTTTGGAGAAGGCAAGATCCTCTTATGCCCTCCATTGCTGGAAGGGCCAACCTCTACCTTTTGCTTTGTTAGGGGATGTGAAATCCCCATGGATGAGGAAAGAGATGCAGAGGAGGAGGATAAAACTATAATGGACACCACCGAGGTATTCGGCATATCTGAAATGGTAGGATGTCCAAAAGGGAAATCAACAAGGGCGACTCAATCGAAGGAGCGATGAACACCTGCACCTTTTTCGGGTTAGGTGCATTCACACTCATAACAGGAGCTAGAAGCGAGATTGAGCTAGATTGAAAGAAAGTAGAGGGGAGGAGAGAGAGGACACAATAGTAGGCCCTGATACAAGGGTATTTGAATCCTCTTCCTTTTTCTGCAAAGTGGCTTGCTTAGCCACTAGAGCCTTTTGTCGGTGCTTGCACTCATGCGTAAGATAGTTTCTACAACTCTTTGAGCTAGAGGCCAGGAGCTACGAAGGGACAAAAGGCTCCTACTTAGCCATAGAGGTGTCCATCATAGTCATTTACAGTAGAGGAACGAATTCCTGAATGGGAGCAGAAGGGAGTGATTGAGAAATGGTGGGGGGAATGAACTCTAGTGCCTTGACGGTGGGCCTCTTCCTATTTACTGCTTTAAGAGTATGAGTGATGGGAGGCCTTGTAGGTCAAGACATAGAGGATTCCCTACAAGGACCCTTTCTTCTACCATGTAGGTAGGGTTGAGGTCCAAGAGATGTAGTAGGAAGATCAAATATTTGAATCTTAGGTTTGTGCCAAGCAGGTATCATCAGACTCCTTAGATAAAAGATAGGAGTACTCATCCAAAACTCTTCTTCAAAAAGAGGAGTGGAAGAGGCACCCCAAGGATGGGTAGGCCTCTCCTTCCCTTTCAAGAAGAGGAAGCAACCTACTATTGCACTATCGGAAGGGTCAAATTCAATTTTCCCTTTCCCTCGGCCTTATACTTCACATAATTTTTGTAAAGTAGGTCTGTTCTTGGGGGAAGCGGACCGACCAGAGTGGGCCAAAAATGATCAAATAAGTAGGCCCCACGGGACACCAATGGCTAGTATCTAGTGTCATGCACTATGTGCACAACACCTTTGTGGGAGAATTTTAAGCACTTATGAATGACGGAAGTGATTCCGTTCATGGAAGCTAGCTAGGGTATTCCTAGCTTCACCCTGAAAAAATTTGATTCTATAATAACATCAAAGGTTGTATCTAGGGTCCTAGATCCAATTAGGATAGATAGAGTTATTGAGCCATATGACTTGAGAGAAAGACCATCATGTGTATGAATGGTAGACTTTGTTTCTTTGTACTCCTTCCTTTGAAATGAATTCAGTCACAATGTCTCCTTTGTAATGATACTCACCCGGCTCGCTGGGTCAACTAAGACCCCTATCACAATGTTCCCATTGAGACAAGCGGGAATTTAGAGGGGAAATGGCTTGTTGTTCAAGGGCATGTCCTATAAAGTGAACATCATGTCCGATGTGTCGGTCGTAGGCTACATGGGAGGAGTAACTGTGACCATATTAATGTACACCTTGGGCTAAGTGGTAGAATTGGATTGATCAATGATTACGTTGGCATAATGCATTATAAACGGGTCCATGTATATCTGCAACTCACTATTTTCTTTCACCACCAACTTGTTCACTTTTTATTTACTCCCATTGAGACAAATAGTACCATCCTTGATGCAGTCTTGTATGTCATGACACAGGTGCGTACAACGTTCGGTATCATGTCCATTGACTCGATGGTACTGACAAAAGGTATTTTCATTGTACCAATCAGGGTAAGGTTCCTTGAGAGGTTAAATGGGGTTCTCTAAAGTTATGATCTTATCCTTCAACAACTTCTACAAGATGGAAGAATAATATTTTTCTAACTTTCTATTGCATCTAAGGCCATTATCATTCGTTGCAGCTACTACATTCGCAACAACCTTTCCTTTTCCTAAGATCGATACAATGGATCTTCCTTTTGAATGGGAGCGTGAGGACGATCCCTTGAATTGAACTACCATCTGCTAATATTCTTGTAATGCTGCACACAAATGCACAAAAGAAGGGTATTTCATAAGGGAAAACTTTTCCTTCCAAGGTCTTTGTAGGTTCCTTACAAACAACTTCTGCACGTCAGAATCGGGCAACGAGTACGAGATCTATGAAAAGAGAATTTGATATTATGCTATGAAATCAATTATATTCTCATTATCCCTTGCTTGCATCAGACAAGATCTAAAAAGGTCATCTTCGGTCTGATGTTGGATTGGAACTGTTGGAGAAATTGATTCACAAGATGATCAAATGAGAAGACAGAGTTGTTGGGCAAGGAACAATACCACTCAAGCATTATATCCTTGAGAGATCAAAGAAATAATTTTTCCATCAACGTATCATGATGGAAGAAGTCTTTACACATGGCATTAAATGTGGAAACATGTGTTTGTGAGTCCCCTTTGCCGCCATACTTGTCAAATTTGGGAATCTTCATTCCTTGCGGGAAGGGAGTGCTCAAGATTATTACCGATAATGGAATGTGTCAGAAGAAGGGCTGAAAGATAGGCTAGGTAGAAGCCTGGGAGAGAATCACCAACTAAATTTTCATGCGAACCATGTTCTGAAGTAGGGCATTCAAACCAGGGTCAGTAGATGATAGAGGACTAGTGGAATCTTTAGAACTACCTCTACCAACACCACCTTTGGGGGCACCTCTGGAACCACCACTGTGACCTCCATCAACACCACCATTACCAGTAGGGCCTCCTTCAGAGCCACCTCCATGACCTCCTCAAAATCCACCTCTGCTAGTGTTGCCTCCACTACCAAATCTACCGCTAGTCATTCCACTCGAGCCTCCACCATCAGGGCCAGTAGGAGGAGTGAAACTAAAGCAAAAGGGTGTTTTACTCACCTTGAGGGTGCAGGGCTTCTATGGAGCAAAAGATATACTAATCATGGGCCCTAATTTGGCCATGTAGATAAACGTAGTGGGTATTGAAACACCTAATTTTCTTTCATAGTTGTCAAGCACTTCTCCCTAAGTGTTACCCAATCTAGGCCTATACAAAGGGACATAAGCTTTAGTTAGATCAGTAAGGCCACATAGAAATTCTATTCCTGTTCAATCTTTCTCTAGCAATTGTCTCACCTTGCTTACAAGCCTAGCGACTCTCACTATGCTTGGTGCCTTCTCTAAGTGATGAACAAGGTTTAGCAGTCTATTATCTATTAGGAATAAGGTGTCTCAACCTTGGATAATTCCTATTCTTATTATTTGTTTTGTAAAATGTATTTCTTGCAAATAATGTAATTAAGTGTGAGTGTACATGTCTAGTTTGCATGTTGATGTGTCACTCCACTTAATGTGTCGGCATCTTGAATTGTGTGTATTGTTGGAACGTTTTTGATGCTGCCGCATTTTTGTCTTCGAGGATTGAAAATCTCCTGAAAGAACTTGCATTGCAAGTGTGTTGTAACCGTTGTGTTGAAGATAATACATTGTGCAGGTTTTGGAGTGCTGGGGTTTTTTACCGAAAGGTTTTCCCCAGGGTAAATCATTGTGTCATTCGTCATTTTCTGTATGTATGGTATATTTCTACAATATCTTTGTTAAGTAGATTAACGAATCTGAAATTGTAAGGGTTTAAAACGAATTTGCACCATACTTTCCTTAAGAGATTAGTGTAGGAAGCTGTTTCCGCACCTGAGTTTCCTTACATTATCTAATGCCATAAGGTTTTCCAAAGGAATACACACCACATCATCCTCATCTATGGACGAAGCCGTAAGAGATGCGAGAGGAGTAGGCACACGAGTGGTCTCTTCCATGAAACCCATCTCGTCATCATAGTTTGTGCCTAAACTAGTGGTAAATTCATTAGTTAAACTAGTGGGAAAACTGGGGGTGAAACTAGAAGTGACCTTCATCTTCTCCATTGGTAGGTGTTGCACACTTCTCCTAACAACATACCCAAAATTCATGGACTGGGTTGTGATACTCATAAACCTTCACAACACTGAGGGTTAGAACAATCACAAGGTATAAGGGAAAAGTCTCAAGACAAACAAATGGGTAGACATTGCTTCATGTCAAGTTCACCAAAAAAGTAAGAGAGGGGGACTAACCACATCAAGGCTCCAGGTCACAGAGAGCTAAGAGTGGAGGGATTCCCTAACTTACCTCACTCTAAAGGATGGGGATCAAGAATGAAGAGCACTAAATAGTACTTGTATGACTCTTCAGATCCAAGATTCAGGTTTAGGCTAGGTGAGCTAGTTTTTAGGATCAATACTGTACCTCAGAAAGCTCCGTGTCCGAGGATGAAAGTTTGGTTCTGGGATGACAGTGTGGTGCACTAGCATCTCTCTAGTGCATTGGTGTTTGTACGACCAGAAAATGTAAGACAGTAAAAATACCCAAAAAACTGGCTAAACAACCTAGCTAGTTGATTTTGATGAAAATGATGAAATAATGAAGTATAGAAAGTAAATGCATAGACAATGGAGCACGTAAATAAAGACTAAAGTGACAAATATTAACTCACAAAAACACCAATTTTCCAACTAGCTCCATAGATACATATCCACCTACACTCAAGAAAGAGGGAAAATTGTTGGGGCTGTATAGGGGTCTGCCTCAATCAAACCCTCATTTTTGTGTTTCCACCTCCATAGACAACTAGAAAGCAACAAAGTAGAATATGTGATAAATGAAAGAAATCAAACAACACTATAAAAAATACTATGCTACTCAATCAAATCACAAAGGAGAGGAGTGAGTGTTACCACCTCCACCCAAAAGAACACTAGCTAATAGAAGGAGAATGTAAGGTATGGACTTGGAAAAGTCACCATAGCTATAGCGGTGGTGAAGGGAGGTCTTGCAAGACTCCAAGCCCACACTTCCAAAGTTGCCTCACACTTGTGATGTGATGTGGAGTTGATGGAGCTTCAAAGCTATTGCAATGCTCAAAAGTGAAGTGCTAGAATACTACTTGAGAGTGAAGAAGGTTGAGAAATTTCTTAGAGAGTTCAATAGAATTGCTAGAGATCTAAATTAAGTGAGAATGACTATTTTTGAAGGTGGGATGGGAAGAATATGCCATTTTCGGGTCGGTTGGTCAAAGAGGGATGTTACAATTCGACCCCAATCTGGTGTGTAAAGCCTCTACTGACTTTCAGCGCAGGAATCTATCAGGGACGGTAGCGTACACACGGATGTTTGTGTGTCATGCTTTCATCCCTAACAAATATTCTCTCACCGACACACAGGATGAATGCCAAGTGGATGGAAGGCAGGTAGGTGATGTGGAATTTCACCTTCGGATTTTATTTTCTAATGTGAGGGTATGTGAAAGGGGAATTTACCAAAGGGGTGTAAATTTTCTCCTATACAAATACATTCATGTCTCTTCCATGTTGACCCAAAAGATTTTCTTTTTCTTTACCTTTTTATATCTTATGTTTTCCTTTTGGGGATGACACAAGGCATTAATACATTCATGTGTCTTCCATGTTGACCCGAAAGGATTTTTCTTTGTTTTTTCTCTCTTTGTGTCATTCTTCCAATTCTATGTGTATTTGGGGAATGATGACAGTTCTGAGCTCTCTAAAAATATTGTAGCAAGAACATACTAACCCAATCCATAGATCCCTTATGTGTTTGGTGTTTTCAATTTGGGGGTAACCCCTCTCTTTTGTTTTTCCTTAAATGATGTGGCTTTACTTGGAAACATATGACTTGGCATAGGGCTTTCGAAGTTGGCTCTCATGTCTTCTTTGTTAACATTTATCATTTTCTACTTTAAAGTAATTTGTCACAGCATGGTGTTTAGCCATATCTTTAAAGTGGGGGAATATATTTGCATTATCCTTTTGCATTTTCCTTTCCATGGTTCATGGTGCAATCTTCTTACTTTATACTCATGATGTTTTTTTCACTTTGAGGATGACACTGGGTGTGATTTCCTTCAAGAGCATGTTCTCTCTTGGCATATTAAATTCCTCTTAGTGTCTTGATGTGACACACTGCATCCCCTAAGTTGTGAATTTTCTATTCTTTGATTGGTCCTCTCTTGGAGACATTAGGCACAATGTTCCCTAAGTTAAGACTTCGCATGAACTAAGAAAAACTCCTTTGAACATTCCCTATTTTTCATTTTTCATTTGTAGTTATATGGCCACCTTGCATAACACAACTTGCGTGCTTGTGGAGCCATCTTGTTTGTTCATGAGCTCCAAGCATACGAGGTTTTGCTTGACTCATGAAGCTCAAAAATTATTTTTGTGTGGCACCTTATTAAAGTTAGTAGGGGGTATAACTTTGGTATGGTTTGTGTGAGAAGCCCGATCGAGCCATGACTTTCCCCATAGCCACTCGTGTGTTTGTGTGAGTGCATACTGGTTGTGTGTGTATGTGTCTCTAGAAACTTTACATACATTGGTCACTTAAACGATATGGAAATTCACGCTTATGTAAATGAGTATCCAAGAAATGTTTAGCTTTCCTTCTAACCAATTTGCTATGATGGAAAACTAAAAATAAAGTAAGAAAAACCTTAATCATATATGTTGAGATTTAAAAATTTATTCGTTTATATTTAAATTTTATTTCTTATATCAATGTGTATATATATAAACAACCGATTACAAAGTAGGTTTGTCTCTCAAAAAGACTCATAACAAACCAATTCTAGAGAGTCAAAAGGAGTGGGTAGTGATATATGGATAACGTGGAAGGTTGACACTTACAATAGAAATGTAACTACTAATATAATTTTAAATAAAATTTTCTTCTAAGGTAACACATTCAAGCCTCAATATGGATTTCACACTGAGTAATGGAAGTTTTTGACTTACACAAAGTACAAATTTTAAGTCCATGGTACGAAGCTAAAACCATAGGTGTATGGAACATTTATGATTATTAAGCAACACTATTGCATTCAGGTACATATATGCCTCCTTACATAGAGATGTATACTCTTGTGAATGTTGAAAACTCGTTTCTTTTTGGTACATCTATTTTAGATAAGGAAGATCAATTAATATATTTCAATGCAGGTCAATTATTATATTGCAATGCAGGTGCCATCAAACACTCAAGAAAGCTTGGACAAAGACTTTTTCATAAAATGTTAACAAAAATAAAGACAATTTCCTAGTTATATTGAAAGATCAATTTCCAAGCAAGAAAAAGTGGGTATTCCAAAGACAAGTGATGGAATTGTGGCTAGATTTATTAAGTCTTCAAGCTTTTGGAAACTAGAAGTGTTTCTATTAGAGAGGTGCGATCCTAACTTGATCAAAAAAATATGTTGCAATTAGTTTGATTGAGATAATTCAAGTTGCTTAAAAGTTTATTTTACTATCAAGTGTTCGATACATGGTTCCTCTCCCTCCACGATACATATTTGGAGAAATAGGGAGCATATAATTTGATCAAACACAAAGAAAACATAAATAAATTCAAGAGGTGACCCAAACACCCAAGGTACATCAAATGAGAAATCCAATCATATTTACATCTTCAACATGTCTGAAAGATAAACACGTCTTTATATCAAGAACTCCACCTAAAGAATATGCCTACCAAAGTTCAAGCAAACAATTGGAGAAGTTCTAAATATTTTTTAAAAAACTTGGAACTATAGTTGCTTGAAAAGGTAGCTAGGAATGTTTCATCTTCCATCTCTTCATAGATGAGTGTTTAAATTCGAATGTCCAAATATGAAAGCCTATTGAATTGATGTCCTAAATGAAGGAAGAGGCAAAGGACATGAAAACAAAGTAGAATAGAATAAAGTAGGGAGGAAAGAAGAATAATGTGCAGAAATTTAAACACAAAAATGAGCCAAACAAATTTTCTATTTCATATATTTTCAATGATTACAATATTTTATACCATAAATAAAAATATAGTTTTGTTACTCCTTTCCATACGCTCAAAAAATGTATCAGAATAAGCTCCCCTATTCTAGCTTTTCAAGTTGTTGCTACAACAATAAGGTTGTCTACTTCTGGTAACTGTTGCTACAAAAAAATTCGTTACTACAACAACTAGCTGCTCTGCCCTCTTTTTTACATTCCCATTACATTGAAAAAAAAGACTACAAACTTCTTTTAACAAAAACAAGAGAATTCTAGAACCTGCATATCACCTAGCAAAGGAGGGAAAACAAAATGCATTTAATTACATTGAATTAAGATAGCTGGAAAATATTGCCAAAGAAGATTGTGCTTTTGAATTCATATTTAATTTTGTCCTGCACTTAGAATTTCAAAAATATTGATTAAATGGATTGAGCTAGAGAAATAAATCTCACACGTGAGAAGATTTGGAAAATTTGTTGGGGACCAAAACTAAAAGTCTATAGTGGTAGAAATAAATGAGGTAGTTGGGATTAGTTTTCCAACACTCCCCCTTAATCACAACTGTTGCCTTCTATGATGCCCAAGCTATCTCTTTGATGAATGAAACTGTCCTTTCCCAATGGCTTTGTAAAAATATCTGCATACTATTCTTTAGACCTGCAATGCTCCAAAACAATTTCACCATCATTGATTAGTTCTCTTATAAAATTATACCTTGTTTCAATATGTTTGCTTCTCTTATGGAAGACTGTGTTCTTGGATAGTGCAATTGTTGAATTATTTTCACAAAAGACTGTAGTTGCCCCTTCTTGTCCATGCCTTAAATATTTTAAAATTCTTCTCATCGATATGGCTTGACATGCTACCCCTATTGCTGCTACATACTTGGATTCAATTGTAGACAGAGAAAAAATTGGTTATTTCTTAGAAGCCCATGAAATAAATCTTGAGCCCAAATGAAATGCATAACTTGAAGTGCTCTTTCTATCATCTAAACTTCCTACCCAATCACTATCTATGTATCCAACCACCTTAAAGTCATTTGCTACACTGTATAAAATACCATATCCCTTAGTTCCATTTACATACCTTAGGATTCTTTTAGCTGCCAACCAATGTGTCTCCTTTGGGGTCTCCATAACCTTGAAATTATACATACTGCGTACATTATATTAGGTTTTGTTGCAGTCAAATACATTAGACTTCCAACCATGCTTTTATATAGGGTTGGATTGACATTGTTGTTGCAATCATCTTTACTTAATTTCAGACCTATGGCTGTTGGTGTGGGAACAAACTTGTTGTTTTTCATTTTAAACCTCTTCAAGATCTGATTTATACTTTGATTGAAAAATAAAAATACCATTCTTCTTTTGTTTTAATTCTATTCTTAGGAAGTATCTTAACATCCCTAGATTAGTCATCTCAAATTCATTTTTCAGTATCTCTTTGAAATCAACAATGAGGATATCATCATTCCTTGTGAATATTAAGTCATCTACATATAAAAAAAAAATCAAGATCTTACTATCAATTTCTTTGATGTAGAGAGTGGGCTCACCATCACTTTTGCTAAAGTCATTGCTCAAGAAGTATGTGTCAATTATATTGTACCATGCCCGTGGTGCTTGCTTCAAACCATAGAGTTCCTTTTCAACCTATATACTTTGTATTCTTGCCCTTGCACCTCATATCCAGATGGTTGTTCTATATACACCTCCTCTTTTGATATTCCATTTAAAAAAGTTGACTTTACGCCCATTTGATATACCTTCCATTGGAGTTGAGTTGTTATGGTTAAGACTGCCATTACTATTTCCATTCTTGCAATTGGAGCATATGTTTCATCATAGTCTCTACCTGGTTGCTATTTGTATCCCTTGACAACCAATCTTTCTTTATGCCTTTCAATCTTTCCTTCAACATTGCATTTGGTCTTATACACCCACTTTACTCCTATGAATTCTTTTCCTTTTGGAAGACTCACTAACTCCCATGTTTCATTATTTTCTATAGCATTTATTTCTTCATTCATTACATTTATCCATTTTCATCTTTAATTGCATCTTCAAAATGAATAGGATCATCAACATGTGAATATAATGCAAAAAGAGAATTCAGATCTGTGTTGTTCTCACCTTCATTTTGCTCATAAATATCTCTTAAACTTTTGATTTTTTTTCTTCTCATGCTTTCCAAGGTTGGATTTGATATATCACTTGAATTTAAACTTGTAGAATGTGGACTTGATGGGCCTGCACTATGAGTTCCTATTGTTGTTGGTGTTTGTTGTCCACTTGAAGGTGTGTCTTCCTGAATTTGTGAGGCTATCCTTGTGCTTTTTGAAGTTTTCACTTGAGGACCACTTTGTTGTGCTTGAATGGGAGTAGGAGTAACATTTGAAAAAATACTTGTTGGTATTATTTCTTCTCTATCTTCTTGTTGTATGCTTGTTGTTACATTTATTGTTTTCTGTAAGCTTCCATCCCATGCTTCCTCTTTAATAAACTGCACATCTCTACGGATTATTACGTTTTTGGTTATTGGATTGTATAGCTTATATGCCTTTTATTCTTCACTATATCCCAAAAATATGCATCTTTCTCCTTTGCTGTCCAATTTATTTCTCAATTCATCTGGGATATGTGCATATGTCACACATCCAAATACTCTCATATGAGAAACATTATGTTTCCTTCCACTCCATGCTTCTTCTGGAATCATATTCTTTAGACTTTTGGTTGGAAATCTATTCATTATATGGACTGCACATGAAACAAATTCAGCCCAATACTCATTTGACAAATGTTTTTCTTTTAACATGCTCCTTTCCATTTCCATGATTGTTCTATTTTTTCTTTTAGCTACACCATTTTGTTGAGGTGTGTACCTTGTAGTAGATTGTTTGTGAATACCATTATCTTTGCAAAATCTTAGGATGTCATTTGAGATGTATTCACCTCCTCTATCCATTCTCGATGCTTTGTTAGAGTGCCCAGTTTGCTTCTCCACAAGAGCCTTGAATTGGCGAAAGTAATCAAATGCTTCATCCTTATGCTTTAAGAAGTAGACCCATGTTTTACTTTTGTAATCATCAATGAATGTCATGAAATAATATCTTCCACCAATTGATGTTGTTTGCATAGGACCACATAAATATGAGTGGAAAATCTCTAATGGTGTTGCTGCTCTCATTGACTTTCCTACTAGAAATTATTCTCTATGTTGTTTTCCAAAAATACATCCTTCACATAGTCTTGCTGGTTTCTCTATGAGTGGAAATCCCCTTACCATTTTTTTCTTATGGAATAGGTTTAAACCTCCAAAGTTTAAGTGTCCAAATCTTAAATGCCATAACCAATTTTCATCCTTAATTTCAGCTTGAAATATTGTTTGTGTGACTTCCACCCCTTTCCCTTTATCCACAAGTTGCATTTGAACAAATTCTATTTTCAAATTTGACTTTATCCTAAGGGGGAACATTCTATTGTTTGTCATTTGCACTTTTGCAATAAGCTGATTGCTGGGGTATTTATCTAAGATTATGCATTCTCTATTTTTGAAAAATACTCTATATCCCTTTTGAACAAGTTTCCCAATGCTCATCAAATTATGTTTTGACCCAGGGACAAAATAGACATCAGAAATTAAAAAAAATCCCCCTTCTTAGTTAGAATGTCAATTTTTCCTTTCCCCATAACTGAAACTTTGTCATCATTTCCCAATGTGACATCAGATTAAACATTTTCATCTAAACTGGAAAATAGTTTTGCATTCCTTGTCATATGATTGCTGCATCTAGAATCTAAAAACCATACATCCTTTTGTTGTTCTTGTGCAACATTACAGGCTAAAAATATACTACCCAGGTTTTCATTTTCTTTTGTAAAGTTTGCATTTTTTTGCTTAGAATCATATTGTTTCTTTCTACATTCATTTGAATAATGTCCATATTTTTTGCAATAATGACTTTGGACTTGTTCTTTATCATACCTTTGTCTTGGAGGCTGATTTTGATTGGAACTTTGGATGCTACCTCTTCCATCGAAGTTTGATGAGATGCTTTTTCAACCTCTATATGAATTTATTCCTCTGCCTCTACCATGGCTGACTAAAGCTTGTATTTTAAAAGCATGCTCCAATGATGAGTTTTCTATTATGCTTATCTTATGTTCATGTGAAATAAGAGATGCATGGATCTCATCAATAGAAAATTGAGAGAGATTCTTAGTCTCTTCTATGGCCACAATAATGGACTCAGACCTTGTAGGTAGACTTCTCAAAATATTTTCAACCACTCTTCTTTCTTCAAGTGTCTCACCATGGGACCTGATTTGATTAACTAGTCCAATAAATTATGTAAAAAATGAGTCTATTGATTCAGTCTCCTTCATGACTATGGTCTCAAAATCTCTTCTCAGCATTTGCAGTTTTGTTGTCTTCACCTTGGTCATTCCCTGGTATGCTGTTTGTAGAATATCCCAAGCTTATTTAGATTTTGTTGCTGCTACAAATCTTAGAAAGATACTCTCATGCATTGCTTGGAAAATATAGAAGATAGCTTTAAAATCCTTCTTTTTGTTTTCCCTCAATAAATCCTTTTCTACTTACATGTGAGTGCATTGTATGCTGCTCAATCTGTTGGTTTTACGTAACCATTTTCAACAAGCTCCCAAACATCCTGAGAGCATAATAGTTCCTTCATTGTGATTGACCAGTAGTCATAATTCTTTCCAAATAAACTGAGGAATTTGTGGATTTGTTAGACTCATGCTTGGAGCTGCCATTGTTGACTATGAAACCTTTGTGTTCAGAAAACCTTAACTCCTTGAAAATATTTTTTAGAATCCTTTAGCTCTGATACCACGTGAAGGAAGAGGTAGAGGATAGGAAAACAAAGTAGAATAGAATAGAGCAGGGAGGAAATAAGAATAATGTGAAAAAATTTAAACATAGAAATAAGCCAAACAAATTTTCTATTTCATATATTTTTAATTCTTACAATATTTTATACCATAAATCAAAATAAAAAGCTACTAATCCTTTCCATACACTTAGAAAATATATCAAAATAAGCTCCCTGTTCTAGTTGTTCAAGTTGTTGCTACATCAATAAAACTAGCTGCTTCTAGTAACTGTTGTTGTAGAAAATGTTCTTACCACAACAACTGGTTCCTTTGCCCTCCTTTTCACATTCCCATTGCATTGAAAAAAAGGACTACAAACTTATATTAACAAAAACAAGAGTATTCTAGAACCTACGTATCACCCAACAAAGGAGGGAAAACAAAATGCATTTAATTACATTAAATTAAGATAGCTAGAAAATATTGCCAAAGAAGGTTGTGCTTTTGAATTCATATTTAATTCTATCCTACACTTGAAATTTCAAAAATATTGATTAAATAGATTGAGCTGGAGAAATAAATCTCACACATGTGAGAAGATTTGGAAAATTTTCTAGGGACCAAAATTGAGAGTCTACAGTGGCAAAAATAAATTAGGTAGTTGGGATTAATTTTCAAACACTTAAACATCTCAAAAAAATGTCTCTTGGACCAAACAAAATCATGCTCACCAAAATAAATGCAGAAAATTTGAGTATGTCTTAAAAATATATTTATATCTTCAACCTTCAACGATTTGAACAAGCTTTATTAGCAAGGCATGCTTGAAGAGCACTCCAGTAATTCCAACGATGTTCATGGAGGTTGAGAATTATGTTTTGTAAATATGGCATGATAATAGTGGATATGAGGGTCAATTTGAGTCTTGTGAAATTAACTTCATAAATATGGAATGATAATGGTGGATATGATGTACCTCCTCTTCTTTAGGTTTTCAACATTGGGTTTCTCCTGGAATATGTCTATTGATTCCCTCTTTTAATTTTTGTTCTAATGATTTTATTTATTTAGTTTTCTCATTCCATACAAATACTATCATATAATTCATCACTCAGGGCATCACAATTCTAAATATAATTTTGTTCTTTTAACATAGTCCTTCAAGAGACACTTCAATCGTATCTTAATTCTACTATATTGATATTTGTATTGGCCAAATAGAATGGAGCATCTATATCTTAAATACAGATCATAAATGCTTGGTATCATTTACTGGTACAATGGAATGGTAAGAAGAGTTCATTTACCTTAATTATTCATTCAAAATAGATATATCAACATAACAATCATTTGAGGTTTCTTCAGTTGAACTTATTTTGAATTAGCATTTTACCCAAATTTTTGAATTGTATTGAGTACTTCAATGTTATTACACAACACTAGTTGGTCTAATATACAATATTGTATGCTAAATTTTGCAATAAGAGCAATAAATTAGTTTTGATCTGCCAACCTTAAAGATCATCCAGAACCACAATTCTTCAAAATAAAATAAGAAATCCAAGAAACTAACATTTATAACCAATTTTGCTTCCACAACCCAGTTACAATAGGGATGCAAAACTTTGGAATGTTGTAGTACACCTCATTCAAAAATTATTTTTTCCAAATATAAAAAATGGTTGTTAGAACATAAAATTGCCAGTTTATGTAAAGAAAGGTGTGAATGCATCATCAAGAATATGTCCTCAGTGACCCTTACATGCACAAGCATGTGCATGTGTTTGTGAGTGAGCCAGTGAGAGAGAGAGAATCATTTTCCAGATAAAGATTCACAAGATTCATAGAATCAATTTAATGAAATTCTTATTGCCATTCAACAAACAACACAATCTACAAAAATGGTTCAATACTCATCTCAACCGTAAAATAGGGATCAAGAATATCAAAATGAGCCAAAACCTAGAATCAAAGAATTATTAGAACTACAATCAACATAAATACTATGCAATTCAAAAGCTAAGTAAGATAATGCATACACCTACCAAATATGGATATAACAAACTAAAGATTTATTTGTGGATTCATCGATTACAACAAATTAAATGCTTGTATAATATTATTTGTTAAAAAAAATATGTCTAGGTTATAAGCACTATTGGTATAAGGTGATGGAGGCTGTTGGCGCGTAGGTCTTGACTACGACCAGCCCTTGCTTGCCCATGGTCTGTAACAGGCTGGGGCCTGTGTTTCCTGTACTGCGCGTGGGGGTAGAGCTGGTGCGGTGGGAAGGAGGGGGTGTGGGGTGCGGTGTGGGTGTGGGTGTGGAGGGTGGCTGGTGGAAGCGGTGTGGGTCTGCAGGTGTTGGGGTTAGTGCTCAAGGGTGGGGTATGTCTAGGGTTGCCAGTAGTCTGGTGTTTGCTGGGCCAAAGGGCTTCTCAGCCGTTTTCGTTAGCCATGCATGCACAAAAGATGGATTCGTCTTTTGTGGGAGAGAGCTCTAAGCTCAAGAAAGTGAATGGACGCCTATCACGTTGCCAGGATCATCCTATTTTGGTTATTTCTCCTGAATCAGTTCAGGAGGACATTGCTTATTGGAGTCAACATGTTCTGATTTGTAAGTTTTTGGGTATTCGTGTACCCCTCTCGGCATTGGAGTCTTGGATCCGTCGCACCTGGTAGGTTGAGGGTGATTTTGAGCTGTTGGTGGCTAGGAATGGCTATTTTATGGTTGATTTCTCTTGCATCTCGGATCAGAATCGTGTTTTCGAGGGAGGGTCGTATTTCTACAATCATGTAGGCTTGTTCATTAAGCCCTGACATGGAGGTTTTAATGTGACAGAGGATCTTCCTACACGAGTTCCTGTTTGGGTTCATCTTCCATGGCTACCTTTGGAGTTTTGGAGGGAGGATATTTTGCACCGGATTGCTGCTTTGTTGGGGAAGCCAGCTGCCATTGCTCAGAATACTTTGGATAAAAAGGTATTCTCTTATGCTTGCATCTGTGTTGAAATTGATTTAAATAACCCGTTTCTAGATTCTTTAGAGATTTGTATTGGCTCTGCCTCATGGATTCAAACACTAGATTATGAGTCCCTTCCTTTTCATTGTCGCTTTTGTCACGAGTACGGACACCTTCAGCGCCAGTGTCCTCGGGCACCCAAAGCGGCTGGGGCTTCCTCCTTGCCTTCTTCTGGGCCTTCAATGGATAAAAGGGATAAAGGCAAGGCATCTATGGCTGAGGGGGGGCCAGATAAGGATGGTTTTATTTCTGTTAAGCAAGGAAATAAAGGGAGGGGTCAGAAGCGAACCCATAAGGATAGACAGAGTGACCAGGGTTTTAATCGGTTTGAGGTCCTGGACAATCAGTCTCTAGAGGAAGGGATCCCTATTGAGATTTCTTCTAGGGACACGGGTATGGATGTTGGGTTGGATACAGGGCTGGAGCAGGCAATTGTTGTTTGGCATATCTCTCTGGTATTAGAGCAGAGGATTTCTGAGCCTCCTGGGGCCTCTGCGAATGGGCAGGATGATATTGTTTTAGCATATTTAGCTAAGGCATGTTCTCCTTAGGTAAAGGTAGGGGAGCATCTCCTACTTTGGGGATTCAACAACGCCTGCTCAAGAAGGGGCATTTTGATAATTCTTTGAAAGCTGGTCGTAAGAAGGATGCTGACAAGCTTAAATTTACTGGAGATTTGTTGGTGGAATCTGGTTCTGTTAAGACCCTGGAGGCCCATTTCTCTCAACCTTCCTTATGATTATTCTCTCATGGAATGCAAGGGGGTTGAATAGCACCCCCTGTCAAAAGGCTATTCAAGATTTGATTGTGGTGTATTCTCCTGATATCTTCTGTGTTCAGGAAACTAAACTTCTGGTGGACCTCATGCTTCAATAGGCCCCTAATATTTGGTTTACAGGTCAATGCCAATGTATTGGGTCTAGGGGAACCTCTGGGGGTCTGGCTCTTTTCTGGGATCCTCGTAAGGTTATTCCTCGCTGGTGGATCTCAAGCCATTCTGTTATTTTTGTGGTGGCTTCAGTTTTGGAATCTGGGGAAACTATTTTAGTTAGTAATGTTTATGCTTCGATTGACATTCGGGGTAAAACCCAGCTTTGTGACCATATCGGGTATGTTAGGTCTTGTGCACCCTTTTTGCCTTGGATCTTAGCTGGTGATTTCAATGCGGTGTTAAGCTTGGAGGAGAAAAGGGGAGGGATACCTAGGCTTGGTCCTGCTTCCGACCTATTTCGGGCTAATGTGGACTCTCTAGCTCTGCTGGATGTTAAACCCTCTAACGAAATATTCACTTGGAATAATAGACGGAGTGGCCTTGAAGCGATCTCCCAGTGGCTTGATCATTTCCTTGTCTCTTGCTCTTGGGTTAGAGGTAGCTTGGTTATTTCCTCTAAGATTATGGATTGGTGTGGCTCTAATCATTGGCCAATAAAGCTTTCGACTTCTACCTTCCCAAGTCCAAATAATCCTCCTTTCAAATTCTAGCTTATGTGGCTTCGTGACCCATCCTTGGGAGATCTTGTTGCTAAGTGGTGGCAGGATGGCACCCCTGTGTTTGGTACTGCCATGTATTCCCTGGTTAAGAAGCTGAAATATGTCAAGTATCACCTAAAGCATTGGAATAGGTTGTGTTTTGGTAATTTTTGGGCCAAGAAAAGAGAGGCGCAAGATCGCCTTGTTGTTATTACCCGCTAGATTTGGGATTTGGGTTTCTCGAAGGCCCTTGGGCATGTTGAGGCCCAGGGTCTAAAAATGATGGAGGAATGGGAGCTTCACGAAGAGATTTTCTAGAAACAAAAGGGTATAATTAATTGGCTTCAAGAGGGTGACAGGAATACTTCTTTTTTCCATCATTCAGTGCAAGCTCATCGAAATAAGTGCTTTATCCCTTCTCTTGTTAACTCTGAGGGTCTCTCGATTTCTTCACAACAGGCTTTGTTTGGAGAGGCTCGCCAGTTCTACTCTAATCTGTTCAAGGAAGACTCACCCCCTACGGAGGTTGCGGAGAATAGGGTCCTGGCTTGCATTCCCTCTTTAATCTCTCATGATTTGAATTCTTCTCTTATTCGCCCAGTGACTTTGTTAGAAGTTGAAGAGGTGCTGTTTGGGATGAATAAGGGAAAAGCCCCTAGTCCAGATGGTTTCCCAGTTGAGGTTTTTCAAGAGTTTTGGGATATTGTGAAGCTTGATTTGTTGGAAGTGGTCCGGGAGTCTCTTCATAGTAAGCAGATGCTTCGTGCAATGAATGCTACTTTTCTTGTTCTCATTCCTAAGAAGGAAGGGGCTAACAGGCTTGATTTATTTAGACCTATTGCGCTCTATAATGTGGTGTATAAGATTATTATGAAGTTGATTGTTGAGAGGCTCAAATCTTGTCTGCCAGTGATCATTTCTGAGGAGCAAGGCAGATTTGTGGTTGGTCATCAAATTTTGGATGGGGTGGTGGTTGCATCTAAAGCCATTCATTCCATGGCTACCTCTCAGGATAGGTCTATGTTTATCAAGTTGGATATGGCCAAAGCTTATGACAGAGTTAAATGGAGTTTTCTTCAGAAGATTCTTTTGGCCTTTGGTTTTTCCCTTGAATGGGTGAGTTGGGTCTTGAGTTGTGTGACCTCTTCCTCCTTTTTGGTTATTGTGAATGGGGAACCTTCAGAGCTTTTTGGGGCTACTAGGGGCCTTCGTCAGGGAGATCCACTCTCACCTTATTTTTTTATTATTATGGCGGAGGGGCTTGGTCGGCTTCTTAAATCTCAGGTTTCTCATGGTTTGATTCATGGGTGGAAGTGGGGGATGGGCTTGCCAAACCTTTCCCATCTTCAATTTGTGGACGACACCTCTCTTATGGGACTGGCTCGTATTAGGGAGACTGAATCCTTCAGGAATGCTTTGGATGACTATATTGCAGCTTCGGGACAGAAATTCAATGAGAAAAAGTCATCCATATTCTTCTTTAATACTCCTCTTGCCATCTAACAATGGATTGCTGCTATTCTATGCTTTGAAATTGGGTCTCTTCCCTTTGTCTACTTGGGTATTCCTCTTGCTGTTGGTTGTCAATAGGTCCTCATGGCAGTTGTTGCTTGATAAGCTTCGGAGGAAGGTTACACATTGGACTAATCATTGGTTGTCTACTGCTGCTAGGGTGACTCTTCTCAAGTCTATTATCCAGGCCCTCCCCACCTATAGGTGCTTTGTCCAAGTGGCTCCTATGTATTTCCTTAAAGAATTTGATGCTCTTTCTCGCCAATTTCTTTGAAGTGGTAATTTGCTATCCTCCAAGTGGAGCCTTGTTAAGTGGGATTTTGTGTGTAGACTGAAGCAGGAGGGTGGGCTTGGTTTACGCTCTGCTATTTTGAATGGGAAAGCTCTCGTTGCCAAGTTGTATTGGTGATGGTGTACCAATCAACAACAGTTATGGGCTCGTATTCTCAACCATAAATATCTTCGAGGTGTTACCTCTTTTGAGGTTCCTTGCTATGCTCTAGAAGGGAGTGGTTTTATTTGGCATACTTTGAAAGTGGGGGCGCAGTTGATTAAGAGTGCGCTCTTTTGGATCTGTCATTCAAGGTCACAAGCTCTTTTTTGGTCTGATTCTTGGGATGGTCACCCTTCTATTCTCTCTTCTTGTCCTCACCTCTAGTCCCTTTGCGATGTTTTTGTTGCGGCCGATTGGGATATTGTGGAGCATTATAAGGTGGCGTAGCATGGTGGCTTGGCTATAATTTTTCGCTGGAAGCACCCTTCTGAGTGGCCGCTTGGAGGGTCTGAGGGGGATAGGCAGGAGCTGTTCAAGCTTTTGGCTTCCCGTGCTTGTAATTCTCTGAGGGGCCCTGATGTCTTGGCTTGGGATGGTTCAGATTTGTCTGGAAAGTACTTTGTGGCGGCTGGTTATAAGCAGTTGGGTAGATAGTTGTTTGGAGACACTGAGGTCCCTTGGTGGAAGCAAGTTTGGCACAAGCTATCTTGGCCCAAGTGCAACTTCTTCATGTGGTTAGTGGCTCAGAACCGGTGTCTTACTTGGGATAATTTATGTAAGCGAGGTTTTCATGACCCCTCTATGTGTGTTTTATATCATGGTAGTGAAGAGAGTGTCTCCCATCTCTTCTTTCATTGTTCCTATGCTAGGGAGATTTGGCATTTCTGGTGGGGGGTGTGGAATACAACTTGCTAGCATGCTTCCTCTTTAGCAGAGTTTGGGGAATGGTGGGGAAAGGCCCCTGTCTCTTCCAACTTTCTTCAGGTTGCTTGGGCTCTTGGGCTCTCCTTTATTATCTGGAACTTATGGTTGGAAAGGAATAGGTGAATCTTTAAGGATTTGCTGCTGCAGGCCCCTCATCTATGGTGGAAAATTCTACATTCTCTCGAGGAAACCATTGTGGCTAAGTGTGATATGACTATTCTGGTGGATCCTTGAGACATTGATTGTTGTAATCGTCTTCATCTTCCTCCTCCGCAACAACATCTCATGCGTAACAGATGTAGACATCCTACCCCAAAGGTGAATAGGGAGGGGAGATGGACTCCTCCTCCTCATGGAGTCCTAAAAATCAATTATGATGGCTCTTCTCGCAGAAACCCGGGTCATGCTAGGATTGGGGGTGTTGGTAGGGATAGCTATGGTGAGGTTCAGTTTATCTTTTCTATGTATAAGGGCCTTCATACTAATAACCTTATGGAGGCTCAGGGAATTTTATTGGCGGTGGAGCAGGGCAGTCAATTGGGTTGGCGAAGGATCATTTGTGAGTCTGACTCACAAGTTGTGGTGAACTTACTGAAAAGGTAGTGTTTAGATGATGTGAGTTGGCAACTGGCTTTGATTGTACAACAAATTCTCACCCTCTGTGCTTCTCTGGAGTATATAACTTTCACTCATATTCCTCTAGAATGGAATGGGGAAGCTAATTGCTTGGCTAAATGGGCATCAGATCATATTCAAGATTGGAATTTGGTGGATCGGGGCCAATTACCCCCTGATTTGTCTCAAAAATTGGATCGCTTGATTGATCTTGATAGGGCCATTTAATGCCCTTGCTTTGTATTGTTTCCTTGATCTAATAAAAATTTTACCCTCCTTGATGTTTAAAAAAAAATTGTTCAAGAATTCAAAACATCAGTAATGTAAAAATATTTGAATGGTTAGACACAAATAAAATGCACAAATTTTCTACTTTGTTTCCCAAATAGTTGGAAATACCAAACTAAAATGCAAAATAACAAAATAAATAGATTTAAGACACATAGTCGAGCATGCAAACTTGCTTGTTCTATTAATTAAAAAATAAAGCATTTACAAAATGATTTCAAAATTGAAACTACAAACTACTAATGAAAAACTTGAATTGAAGCAATCTGGAGCTACACCCACAAACTTACAACAATCTGGAGCTTCTTAGAGCTCTCTACTTCCTATTCATCTGGAGCTATTTGTTGCTTCATGCACACACTGAATAAATATGGAGCTATTTGATGCTCCTTGCACACACAAAATAATCTGGAGCTATCTATTGCTTGCTACACAAAACATTCTCTATTGTTGCTATTGCAACTACCTTCTTGCAACTATCCAAATCTTCTACAAAATTTTTCCAACTGACTCTACATTCCTTCTATTTGTTTATTCTTGTCTTCTTCCAAAAATTCCCTCTCAAAATTCAAATTTACTTAACACAATAAATGCTGAAAATTCAAATTTTCCTACCACAATAAATTTTGCAGTTAGGAGCAAAACAAGGATGAAGATCCCCAAAAACATATTGTCATTGAAAGCTCCTGACAAGTAGGTGAACATGGCACTTGACATGAGAAGAGGCTCAGTAAAAAATAAATAAAAAATTCCAACACTCCCCCTTTGACTAAGCCTTCAAACAACATCATTCTTCATACAAATCAACAACACATAAATTTATTTTCAGGCATTCAAAGAAATCTCTACTTAATGGTTTGGTAAACATGTCTGCAAGCTGTTGCTCAGACCTACAAATTTTTATTTTTATTTCACCTTTCTCAACTAATTATCTTATGAAATGATCCCTGATTTCAATGTACTTTCTTCTTCCATGAAAAACTAGATTCTTTGGCAAAGCTATTGATGAAACATTGTCACAAAATATAGTTGTTCCATCCTTTTTTTCTTCCTTCAAATCTGGTAAGGTTCTCCTTAGCTAAATAGCTTGGCATGCTACTGCATTTGCTACTATATACTCAGCTTTAGCTGTAGATAGGGAAACTATGGGTTGCTTCTTGGAAGCCCATGAAATGACTCTCAATCCCAAATGAAACACATATCTAGATGTGCTCTTTCTATCATCCACACTCCATGCCCAATCACTATCTGTGTAACCAATCAACCCAAAATCACTTGTTTCACTATACAAGATGCAATATTAGGTTTGGTTCCATTCACATACCTTAGGATTCTTTTACCTGCTTGCCAATGTGACTCTTTTGGAGTCTCCATAAATTTGGAAATCAGACTTACACTATGCATTATATCAAGCCTAGTTGTTGTTAAATACATTAAACTTCCAAGAAAACTCCTATATATGGTCGGATTCACATTTTTGCTACAATCTTCCTTACTTAACTTCAAACCTATGGTTGTTGGTGTGGGGGAAGGCTTGCTATCTTGCATCCTAAACCTCTTCAAAATATTTGTTGCATACTTTTCTTGAGAGATAAATATACCATCATGCATTTGTTTTACTTCTATGCCTAAAAAATACCTTAAGAGACCTAAGTCTGTCATTTCAAATTCTTTTTTCATGGCCTCTTTAAAATCAACAATGAGAAAATCAGCATCCCCAATGAAAACTAAATTATCAACATACAAGACAACAATTAAAATCTTACCATTAGTTGCCTTGATGTAAAGAATGGGACCACCATCGCTTTTGTTAAAGCCATTGCTCAACAAATATGAGTCAATCATGTTGTACCATGCCTATGGTGCTTTCTTCATCCCATAAAGAGCTTTCTTCAGCATGTATACCTTGTTTTATTGACTCAGAACTTCATAACCAGGTGGTTGCTCCACATACACTTCTTCTTTTGACACTCTATTTAAGAAGGCTAACTTTACATCCATTTGAAATACTTTCCATTTGAGTTGGGTTGCAATTGCTATGACTTCCCACACGGTTTCCATCCTTGCAACTGGAGCATATATTTCATCATAATCTCTTCTAAAATGTTGTTTGTACCCCTTTACAACTAATCTTGCCTTATGTCTCTCTATTTTTCCATCGACATTTATTTTGGTCTTATAGACCCATTTCACTCCAATTACTTGCTTTTTGGGAGGTAAATTAGTTAGCTCCCATGTTCTATTCCTCTCTATTGCATCTATCTTTTCATCCATGGCTTCATACCATTTATTTTCTTTCACAACATCCTCAAAATGAATCGGATCACTATGAGAAAACGATGTAAAATTCACACTTTCATCAAACTCTTCATCATACCTTTCATTTTGGTAGATCTCCCTTAGACTCTTGGTATTTCTTGGTTGTTGTTTTGTTGAGTAGATCCTATTTGGAGTTGTTTGGAACTCTCTATCTATGTTTGTGTAGTGGTCCAAATCAATCCAAAGCTATTGGGAGCTACTGTAGGCTCCATAACATCATCTTGCTACAGTTCATGCTCTTTTCCTTCATCAATCAAAGCTGTCAAGAGTGGTATGGAGTTGTCAAGATCTGTCAGGTCATCCCATGACTCATCCTCTAAGAACTCCACATCTCTACTAATAACAATTTTCTTAGTGACTAGGTTATACAACCTATAGGCTTTTGAATCTTCACTATAGCCCATGAAGATGCACTTCTCACCCTTGTCATCCAACTTTTGTCTCTTCTCTTTTGGCACAAGTGCATATGCCACACACCCAAACACTCTCAAATGCTTAGCCATCCACTTGCATTTTGTCCATGCCTCTTGTAGAATCTTGTCACAAAATGCCTTTGTAGGACTTCTATTTATCAAATATACTATTGTTGCTACAACTTCACCCCAAAATTCATTTGGGAGTCTCTTGGATTTAAGCATGCTTCTTTCCATCTCCATAATGCTTCTATTTTCCCTCTCAACTACACCATTTTACTGTGGAGTATAGGTTACTATTAGCTCCTTCTTAACACCTTGTTGCTTGAAAAAATTCACAAATTGATTGGAGGTATACTCTCCCCTTCTATATGACCTTAGGATCTTGATGAAATGTCCACTCTCCTTTTCAACTTGGGATTTAAACACTTTAAACTTGTCAAATGCTTCAAATTTATGTTGGAAGAAATAAAGTCATGTCTTATGACTATAGTCATCTATGAAGGTCATAAAATATTAGCTCTTACCACTAGAAATTGTTTGCATAGGGCCACACAAATCAGTGTGCACCAGCTCCAATGGTGCTCTTGCCCTTCTATAATTGCCCAATTGAAAGGGCTACCTATGTTGCTTGCCTAAAATGTAGGCTTCACATCTACCACTAGGCTCTAGTATGGTTGGTAAACCTCCAACCATTCCCTTCTTTGAAAAAATATTTAAACCAACATAGCCTAAGTGTCCATACCTGTGATTCCAAAGCTTGGAAGGGTCTTCAATGACTGTCTTGAAAGCTACTTACTGCTGTACTGTTTTACATTTTCCATGTGTGGGGGTTGCAGCTGTGGACTGAGATGAGAAACACCTTTCTAGCCTCAATAGAAACATTCTATTCTTTTTCATTGGTACTGCTACAATTATTTTATTGCTTCCATCCTTCTCATAAATAATGCATTCACCTTTTCCATCAAAACATTGTATCATTTTTGGATTAGCTGTCCAATACTCATGAGATTATGCTTTACCAGAGGAAAAATATACATTGTCAATCTCCTTCTTCTCACCTTGCTTGGTGTGAAACACAATAGACCCTTTGCCCACAACTGGAGCTATTTCATTGTTCCTCATTTTTATTTCAGACTTGACATTTTTACCAATGAAAAAAAATAAGATTTCATTACCACTCATGTGGTTGCTACATCCACTATCTAAAAACCATACCTCATCGCTGCCTTGCTCAACAATGTTGCACATGATGAAGGCCTTTTGCTGATTAAATTCAACCACTTTTTCATTAGCCACATTTGCACTTTGCTTAGACTGATCACATTTCTTTTTCCAGAACTCACTTGCAAAATGGCCAAACTTATGATAATAATAACATTCAATATTGCTCTTGTCATATTTTTGACTTGAGTTATTGTTCTTATTGGCTTGTCTAGAGCTGGACTGAGAACTACTTACTCTCTCTTGGTTGTGTGCTCATCTTGAGCTATCTTCTTCAACACTTCCACATCCAGATTTACCTCTGCCTCTACTTCTTGAGCTCTTTCTACCTCTCCCCATTCATCTTGCATTGTCTTGAGCTTTGAAATATTGTTCATGGGAAGAATTTGTAGACTTATTTAGGCATTGCTCATGGGTTTGCAGAGAACCCATCAACTCATCAACGATCAACATTGAGAGGTCATTTGCCTCTTCAATGAAAATTACTACTACATCAAACTTTGAGGGTAAACTTTTGAGGATTTTCTTCACAATCCTCTGCTCTTCCATGGCTTCTCCATTTCTCCTCAACTGGTTTATCAAACTAGATATTCTTGTGTGAAATTTTGAGATAGACTCACGGTCCATCATTTGGAGAGTCTCAAAATCTATTCAAAGCATTTGAAGCTTCACTGATATGAATTTAGCAGTCCCTTTGTAATTGTTTTGGAGGATTTCCCAAGCTTCCTTTGCATAGTCAGCTACTGCTATTCTAGGAAAAATGGCTTATGTCAAGGCTACTTCAATCAAACTCAATGCTTTTGCATCTTTCCTCCTTGTTTCCTTTAACTGGGTCTTCTAGTTGTTTGTGAGGGCAGCATACACTGTTGGATTAGTCACATCATTGAACCCACTAATCACAAACTCTCACAAATCATTTCCAACTATTATGGTCTTCATTTTATTTGCCCAAACATTATAGTTTTGTCCATTGAATGGTGGTGGTTGCTACTAACTCTTACTCTCATCTCCATCCATGTCTCCAACAAAACAAAATTTGAACATCGAGAAAATAAATTCCCAACTCACTCAAGACTTAGGGCCTTTTGGCTCTGATACCATGTAAAAAATTTGAATGCTCAAAAATAAATAAAATGCACATAGTTGCTTCTCTATTTCCCAAACAGCTAGGAATACCAAATTAAAATGTTGAATAACAAAACAAATAGATTTGAGACACATAGCTGGGCATGCAAAATTGCTTGTTCTATTAATTCAGAAATATAACATTTACAAAATGATTTCAAACTTGAAACTACAAACTACTAATGACAAACTTGACTTACAACAATCTAGAGCTACACCCACAAACTTACAACAATCTAGAGCTTCTCAGAGCTCTCTACTTCCTATTCATCTGGAGCTATCTGCTAGACCCTGCACACATTGAATGATCTAGAGCTATCTATTGCTCCTTGCACACACAAAAAATAATATGGAGCTATCTGTTGCTCCCTGCATAAAACATTCTCTATTGTTGTTGTTGCAAATACCTTCTTGCAACTATGCAAATCTTCTGCAAAAATCTGCCAACTGATTCTACATTCCTTTTATTTGTCTAATCTTGTCTTCTTCCAAAAATTCCCTCTCAAAATTAAAATTTACCTAACACAATAAATTTTGGAAATTCAAATTTTCCTACCACAATAAATTTTGCAACCAAGAGCAGATTAGTGATGAAGATCCCGAAAAACATATTGTTGTTGAAAGCTCATGTTAGGGAGGTGAATAGGGGAGTTGACGTGAGAATAATCTCAATCAGAAAAAATAAATATTTCCAACAAGTAATTCCATTTTTCATTTACGAACTTTTGATCCTCCTAAAATTAAAGTGTCTTCTATTGGTACAATGCAATATCCCAATCATATTTGTGTGTATAAATATTCTACTTATTTTGAAACTACTGTCTGACAAGCTCATTTTTAACAATAATTGCTTGGAGGAGTCACTGAAATTTTATTGATTATCATCCCCATGACTTTTGTATTGTGAAATATCCCAAATCTGAGGTGATACGAGAATCTTTCCTCCCACCATTAACATTAATTATCATCCACAATTATTGAGCCTACTTATTTTGAAGCTTTCAAAGGTAGGCTCTCAAGACATCAGAATCCTAAATCCGGTGTGGGCTATCCTTCTATTTGATTAAGTTTATTGTAAGTTATAAATCCAAGGCACAACTCCTTTTGATGAGCATCTTCTAAACCACCAAGCTTATGAAAATTGTTTTAAGATTTTTGGTTATGCAGAGAACTTATCAAGAAGGTAAACTCTTAGAACATTATGATCCTGAATCTAGGTTGAACCAATTTGACCTACTTATATGTATTTTATAAATATCAGACATAACTCATTTTGGTAACCACAAAAAGAAACCATGGGACAAAATTAGATAAGTGATAAGTCAAATTTGGAGACAAGTGGAGTAATATAGAATTAGGAGATGATCCATGTATAGTATCCTTTTGAAATGAGGTATGAAATCATTTTCCCATCCACCGGGTGAACCAGGAGAAAGGTGAGATTGCTTTTCCTATGATAACATGGTAAAAGAAAGCTTGGATCTGCTTCTTGAACCCTAGAATATTGATATTATATTTCTTGTTAAATTTTTTCATCCTTGTGTCACCTACCAACTTTCATAGTTTAGGAATGCTTTGTCAATTTCTTGGCATTTCCTATTATATATTTTGAAATATATACAAAGTCTTTCTTTTCAAGCTAGAACACAAATTCTACTTGGACTGTTTGCAAACTTCTAGTGCCATCTGCATTTTCAGAGTCTATTTTTCAAGAGAATATAGCAAAACAATAGCTTCAAACCTTTATTATGTACAATTTAATTGTGCACTACTAGCTCTCTATGGAAGTCAAGATGTAAGGAAAATTTCTATAGGACCATTCTCTACTAACTTTAGATGAGATGATAATTTTTAGGCAGGATCTGATTTTGGTAATCAGCATCGTGAGTTTGTATTTCCATAAGAGTGTTAAATTTGTGCCTCTTGGATTATAGGCTAAGACATTATCTTTTACAGTACTTACTAGAAGAGATTTTCCTACCAATCCCGTTGTGAAATTGGTATCATATTGTTCTCAATTATAATCTAAGACTCACTGAACGAAAGGCCCCTCTAACATTCAAATGGAGTTCAAATGATGGAATTGATTCCAGATAAAATTTGCATGTTAATAACACATTCTTCTTGCTTTTCAACTTGAAAGAAAATGTAAGACAACCTTTAGATAATTTACACTATAATTATTAGCAATCAACATATTAACATTTTAACATTAAAAAATTCCAAGATATTGTACTACCTCGGGATGCACAATTCCAAATGCCCCAATGCTCTTCCCTTTAAATATAATATTTGCTTGTCTACCAGGGAGAAACTATGGCTCCTACAATTGGAAAACATTAGAGAAATGTTATTTATAAATTTCAATAAATTGCTTATGCTAGATATGACTACTAGAATCTTCAAAGAAAGTTTGTTATGCTTTTCCCCCTATACTAATTAAATAAATCCATTTGAATCTTACATAAGATGGCCTTATATAATAGCCCAAATTATCTCCAACTGAAACAAAAGGTGCACAGACAAATTCCATAATTTTGTCCACCAAATCCCATGAATTACTTGCAGGAACCAACACGTAAAACATGCAATGAGAAAATGCAGAGCATCTCAAACTTAATATTAAGAACTCCTTTTGTCCCCAATTCCTAAAATCGTAAAGGCCTTCTATAGGATGAAATGATCAAATTTCAATTTTATAGTGTAACAAATTTATCTCCAATCAACAAGAGTTCCATTCATTCAATTGTTGAAAACAATGAAACGGAAAAGCATCTGTCATAGTAGACAACAAAAATATATTTAATTCTCATCTAGGAAACGAATCCTATAACATATATATATATATATATAGCATAAATGAATGAAAAGACAAAATAGGAAAGCAAGAAAATCAATTCAATATTTGAAGTATTTCAACATGAGATTATAAGAAACACCCCTTACTTGATGAACTTAGACATGAGACCTCTCGTTGGTAGTCAAAGTCTGACCTCAAACCTCACCATAGGTAATTCACCCCCAGAGCATGAACTTGAGATGAAGGGGCCCAACCAATGACATCATCCTCGCTCTTGCCTTGGGTCTTCACAAGCCCATGTCCAAGAGTTGAGATACAAAGTTGTTGGAGATATAATCTCACCTTCCATATTAAATTATCCAGCTATTCCTATCTCATCAACATGCTCCGTATCAACTTCATATATCTCAACATTGAAGACAATCTGCCATTGTATCTGCATTGGATCAAAAATTGATCTCATCATTAAAGATTGTTTATGAAGCCGAATTTTGGAAATGATATGAAGGGAATTTGCATTAACTCCTGTGCAGGTCTCACACACTTTGTGGGTGCAATGAAATATATTATTTTATGTATATGCTAAATTCTCTAGAAGTTGCTTTTAGGTTTTATATTTGGTTGCTATGTAGTAGCGTAACTTAGAAGGAGATAGCTCTCAAGAGAAAAAAAATATATTAGAAATTTGTAATGAAGTGAATGATGATGATGAAAGAGACGAAGCTCTGTAAAAGAAAAAAATAAAATTGATTAATATAAAAATTACTAGGTTGTTGTTTCTATTGCTTGTTTTTTTATTTTGTTCTCCTCTGTATCTGCTCTATAATGATGTTTAATTATACAAGTTGAAATCTGCTCTTAGTTTGTGTTTCTCTACTTTTGTTTATTCTCTTTTTAAATCCGACATCTGGTATCAGAGCCAATGGTAAAAGATGTTTGTTGAAGATAAAAAATGGAGGGATTTTGGTCAATCTGAGCCTAAGACCCTGGAGAGTAAGAATTTGTTAAAAATCAAGTGTTTGACTATGGTTTATAGGAGAGATTTTGTAGTGCTCGAATCCTCTGTTATGTGTTTTGAGTAGAAGAAATGCAAAAGATTATAAAATTCACCACCAAGCAAGTGAAACTGCTCACAACAAGAGCAAGACGTTAAGGATATTGCTGGAATAAAAGGAAGTACAGCCTTGAAGAAACCGTTGTTTTGGAATTTTGAGGACCCAATAGCAAGGGAAGTTTGTAATTTTCTGGGGAGAAAGAAAAGCCCATGGTGAATCTATGTGAAGCAAATCACAAATTTTTGAAGTTCTAGCTATTGTTTGTGAAGAAGCCGATCTGAAATAAGAGTTTATAATTTATTTAGAGGTGCTTTAAAGAAGCTAAAGGTTGAAAGAAGATTCTTGGAGATATCATGAGAAGAAGGTTATCAAAGAAGTTGTAGATTAGAAGAGCTGCTAAAATTTCTTAAAGCCAAGGAAAAAGAGAAAAGTTGGACTACAAAGAAGCCAAAGAATCGTCTATATACCACACCATTAAAGGAGGAGAATTGACCAAGACAAGAGAAAGAGTTGCAGCTTGCTAGTCAAAGGAGATTGTGTGGAAGCCTCGTAAGAGGAGTATTTGTCACTGTTAAAAGGAGAAAATAAATTTGCAAAGATTGGTGAAACCCCACTGCCAAGAGAAAATCACTGGAAGTTATCAAAATTTCCATGATACAAATCGCAACAAGCGGGATATAGAAGAGAAAGATTGAGGTAAGAGAGATTGCTACTACAAGCGCAATCCAAATTGTTGAAGCTACCAGTAAAGTCTTTGAAGAAAGGTGTAGAAGGTTTTCAAGAAGGTTGCTATAAGTATAAGCCATTGTTGAGTGAAACAAAGATTGTAGAAATCATAAGTCACTATCAATCAATCAGGTAGATGACAACTAATGGAAATGTCAGAAGTTTGAAGGATAGCTTCCGTTGAGGTTAAGTGCAGCATTTTGTAGGTCAGTCTGAAAAGAATACATTGTAAGAAGAAAAGGCCATAGTCAAAGGTGGAAATTGCAGATTATAGGAGACGTCCTAGTTGAATTTTAAAAAGAAAAGATAATTTAATATTTTATGTTCCAAAAGTGGATTTCAGCAAACAAGAAAAAGTATGTAGTTAAAGTGAAAGAAAGTTGTTTGAATTTGTTCAAGAGATATGGTTGAAGTTGCGTAATGATAAGGCAAGCAAGTACAGATCCAAGAGGGTGGTGTGGAAAGAAAATATGTGTAGTTAGTCATAGGTGTCAAGGATCATAAAGTTAGAGTAAAAGAATAGTCAAAGGAGAAGTAGTTGGTTGGAGATTTGACAGTGCAAAGAAGATTTTGAAGAGCTTAATTGAAAGATGAAGAAAAAGATCGTTGGAAGTGTTGGAGTTGAGCTCAAACAAGGTGCAAAAGTCTTGAAGGAGAGTTCACATAAATTTTTGAAGTTGATTTGAAATCTTGAAGAATAGAAGTCGTGAGACAATAATTGTCTCATAACTATTATGGAGAAAAGAAGTCACTGTCCATTATTAGCTACAAATAGAAGGAAATCAAAGCCCCCAATTTATGAAGTTGCAGAAGTCAACCGAGATATGTTGAGAATCAAGTGAAGAGGTTGAAATTGGCACTATCTAGAAATAAGAGATTGGGAGAACACTAAGAAGATCGTGGAGAGAATAAAGAAGACTTCGCTGACATTGTAAGCATAGTTGTAGTTGTTGAAGGATTTAATCAGTCAAAGAAAATTATGAAGTAACAGATTGAAGGAACGCGAAGCTACCAAAAGTTAAATCTTTGTAACAAAATCAAGGTAACTTGAAATTGTTTATTACAGATGAGGAAAGTAGGCAAAATAGTTAAAAAGGAGAATGAGAATTTAGTAACTGCAAAACATGTCTTAGAAGAAGAGTTGTTAAATGTTAAGAAATGCAATTTAGAATTGATAGTAAGTTTGAAAGAAAGAGTAAAAGAGAAATATGAAATCATATGTGAAAATGATGCTTTGTGTAAAGAATTGGTTGAAGTTAAAAGGAAAAATACAGAATTGGAAGAAAAATTAAAATGGTCTGAACAAAAAAAAAGAGGAAAATAAAAACAAGTTGAAATTCTTTGAAGATTTGGAACAAAATTTGAAAAAGTTAAGAGGAAGAAAATAGTTTTCAGAAGAATGAAATATCAAAATTGCAAGAACAGAATAGTAAGTTGAATCAATTAATCACAACATATCAGCATGAAAAATATTGTTTGAAGTCAGAGCCATTAGTGTATGATGTTTCATGTAACACAACAGATTTGTGTTCTTCATTTAACAAATCTAATTGTGTTGGAAATATTGGTGATAAAAGATATCAAGATGAACAGGTTAATGACTTTGCAAATCTTGCCTATTGTGATGATGTATTTGAATCTGCAAAAAACTGTTGTTTGAAGACAATGTTGGTTTAAAGGTTATGAAAAGAATGGGTTTCATAAGACAAGGTTTAGGAAAACAAGAACAAGGAATGATAAATCCAATTGAGCCAATAATGAGGCCAAAGTATGAAGGTCTCGAGTATGTCCCAGGTAAGAGGAATGATGCTACAAGTGTAGGTAAATTTGTTTGAGAAATGAAGAGTGTTGAGTGTACACATTGCCACAGAAAAGGTCATACCAAGGATAAGTGTTGGAATTTACATCCTTGTAGTATATGTGGATTAAAAAATCATTGTGAGAAAATGTGTTTGAACAAAGATTGGAAGAGTGAATCAATAAAAAATTGCACAAGAATGGAGTGTGGATGGGTCTGTCGATCAAGTTGGAAGAAGCTTACATGTATGTTCAAATAGTTGTACAAATTTTCATATGTGAAAATGGTAACAATCATAAAAAGTATGAATGTTCAAAAGGAATAACAAGTGTTTTGAGTCAAAAAAAATTGTTGTCTAATGAGACATTTTCAGATTTTGAAGATATTGAAAGCTCCATTTTGATGTTTTAAAACAAGATTTGGAGAAATTGTTGCTACAGTTGAAAAAGCCAAACAAATGGCATAATCATTGAGAGTCGAAAACAATTTGATAGGTTTTTTTTTTAAAGTCAGAAAACATGGTTGCAAACACAAAATAAAGAAGTGCAAGAAGAAGCCACAAGAGCTTCCAAGTTTTAGTTTTGGATGCCCTATATGTAAGGGGTCATATGCAAGGAAATTCAAAGATTTAGAGAAGTAGCTAAAGCTACTGTTGCAAAAATTTAAAGTTTGATACAATAGTAGCTATTAGAGAAAAAATCAATTAAAAAGGATTGTAGATGTTGAAGCATAAGTAAAAAGGAAAAAGAAAGAAGCTCCGAAAAATTTGTAGCAGCAACACAGGATGTTGCGATGCACTAGAAGTTTTGCTCCAGAAAGACATTGCTCCAAAAATTTAGCTCCGAAAATTTTAAATAAAAAAATCAGAAATGTTCAAGATTAAGAGGGAATGTTCAGGAGAAAAGAAAGAAATAGAAAAAGGACAGAAGTCAGTTTTGTGCAACAACACACAAAAATCACATCGTTGATGTTGTATCATTAGTAAAAGAAGTCAAAAGAAGTGAAGTTTTCGTCCAAGCAAAATGAGAACAACAGGTCGTTATAAATTAGTTGAAGACGGTACCATGATAGAAGGAGATTGTTGTAGAAACAACCAAGAGGATCCAAAGTCACAGTTAAAAAAAATAGAAAGAGAGCAATGCAGCTCTGCAACAAGCAAGAACATGGTGTAAGGAAGGAGATAGAGCATTGAAGCTCTGCTATAATTTTTCAATCTAAAATATAAATCTAATTGTGTCTTGTGCCTATAACACACACACCCCATTCGGAACGGGGACCCTCTCTTTCCTTTTTCCTTGCCAGGTCCTTTTTGCTTTGCCTCATTTTGCATGCCCCATTTTGGTGTCCTTGATGGTCAACACATACTCAAAAGTCTCATTTAGGGTTGACCAAATTTTTCCCCTTTGAAATTTGTTAAGTCTTAAACCCTTTTGACTTTTCTCTATCAATTTTCTTTTCTGTCATCTGTGGGTCCTTCCGGGCCTGAACCCTCAAGTTTCCCCTCTTTAGATTTCCCTTTGCAGGCTTCCCTTTCGACTTCGCCATTGCTAAGGGTCAATGGTCAATGTCCTTTCGAACCTCGTACCTCGGTGCTTTCCTGGCCGTTTGAATCACTTGTTAAACTTGGCAGCTATGCCCATGTGTCTTTTCGACTTCTCGAGCCCAGACCCTCAGGTTTCCCCTCTCGGGTTTCCTCATGGTCTTCGCCATTGCTAATGGCTGTCGACCTTCATCCTTCCAGTCCTCGAACCTTGGCATTCTCTTTACCATTTGGTTTTTACTTGGCGGATTCTCAACAACGACTATCCTGCGACGTCCTTTCGGCTCTCGGGCCCTGATTCTCCCGCCGCCATCCTGCAATTTAAACTCACCTACCCAATGAACATCGTACTAGCATTTATTAGGAGGTATTAATTACACTTAGGGGATATTTAAATGGCTTCAACCTATCATTTTTACATGTCAAGAAGAAATACAAAGCACTGTACGACCCCAACAATCTCCTCCTTCGCGCCCAGACTCTAGCTTCGTCGTTCTTCAAGGATTCGACAATTTGCTTCTTCAGGCCCTCGAGGTAGGATCGCTATCCAAATTCCATTTCCCTTTCTAGGCTTCATGAATTTAAGAACTAAGTGATAAAATGAAAAAAACTAGAAGCTTGTTAGGTGACGATCTCTCCTTGAAAACCCATGAATTTAAAATTGGAAAAAACACCCCATTAGAGATCCAAATCAAAATTGGAACCTTGTTGACCCATCATTGTTCTTTAGAGTAGGAAACCACACCTTCCGAGCCTGAGCCTCTCTCTGATCATGGCATAAACTTAGCAAAAAATCATCAAAATTGCTTTGATGATGAAGTTCATCCCAGACTTTGACCTCCGGATTTCCATCCCTGGGGTTCCCTATCTGTTCCGCCATTCCACATGGCCAACGACCTTCATCCTACTGGCCCTCGGACTCCGGACTTACAAAGTCCATCCAAAACTTGTAGCAAAAAACCAACTTCAAAGTTGTCCTTGGACCCCGGCCCCTGGACTTTCGTCCTCAGGCTGCCTTCGTCGATCCGCCATTCCACACGGCCAACACGGGACATCTTCTCAGCTCCTAGGCCCCGATTTCCCTTTTGCTTCGCATGAATTGAACAAGAAAATGAAATGTCCAAACTTCTCTTGGACCTCGGACTCTGGATTTTCGTCTTGCTTCCACTTTCCCAAATGGACGAGCCTGTCCGCCTCCCCAGACATCAGGCCTCAGTCGCCCTTTCACCTGTAAACTTTTGGAAAGGAAATGAACACAACCCAGGTTTGATCCATCGAGAAGCTCATCCTGGACTTCCTTTCGAGCTCCGTTGTGTTGCACTACCATACCCAAGTAGCTTCTTGACCCCTATGACTTGGGCTCCGGAACTCGACCCCTGGAATGTTGTTGGCTCTACATTGTTCCAAACAGCCAACCCTGGATGGCTTTCTTGCAACTTAGACCTGAACACCAAAATGATGACTCAAATGGCCTCAAAATTGAAAATGGATTTCAACCCACATGCTAAAAATTGGCTTTCTCCCACATGAACCCTTTGTTGAGAAAATCCAAGACCGAGAGAAGTCATTAGGGATGTCTTGCCTTGTTTTCCCTTCCAAACCCCATTCTACCAAGGGAACTCCAGCCTCTGGGGCCCAGATTATTCATTTTCCTTCTGAAAACCTTCAAATGACAAATTCATGTAGAATGTTGTTTAATCTAACTTTGATTTGCAGGAATTTTCCAGAGGCTGCATCTTCATGTTCAATTTTGCTAACTCCTGTCTCTCTATGAAGGATTTATGGAATCTGGTGCAGAAGCCTCCGAGGCAACCAAGGACAAAGGGAAAAGACCTGTTAAAACTCCTCGAGGCAAGGAGGACAAGGACCAGATGAGGTACCAATTCTAGGGAGCACCATTGCACTCCAAAGTCACAACTAGTTGGAGGGATATTACAAATACCAATATCAAACACGTCAATATTGATGATTTCACACAAAGAGTCAGGATAGAGCCGAAGACCGATAATGCAAGACTGATCAGAAGCAACGGACTGGCTAAGGCTGTGGGTTTCCCTCCCACCTTGATTGCCCCTAAATTGGTAATGAATTGCAAGGAGGCATACCAACTTGAAACAAGGACCATTGTGGACAGAGATGAAAACATCTTGGCTGATATGTCCCCTCTCGGGATAAAAAAACCCTTCCACATACCTGTCTTTGAAAGTATGGAGACCCCAACTATTCAGGAGTGCAAGGCATTGTGGGATCAGGATCCCTTGAAGTGCAAGAAACTGATCAACCAGTATTGGTTGAAGGATAGGCAGGGTAGTGTTGCCAAGGTTCCTCAAGAGCTCTACCACAGCGAATTCTTCGAAGATTATCACGATCTGGTTACCCTGCTAAGCCAGGTGATGGCCCTTCCTACTGTAGCCTTCTTCTAGGAGTGGATGATGTATTTCATTGAAAAAGTTCTCTGTAGGTATGACACCACATTTTATTGGGGGGAGATAATCAGTAATTCCTTCCATGAGCAATTCGTTTATGTAAAGAAGACATCCAAATTTTACATGACATCCTACCTGGTATATTCACTTGTCGATCAATGGTATTATATTGGATTGTCTATGGTGCCCAATGAGGTGCCAAGAAGGGATCTTAAGCCATATGACATGTACCCTCAGCTACAGTACACAAATTTCAAGAGGTACTACAATAGGGTAAACGATGTGTTTATCGCCTACATCATCCAACTGCTCAAAGGTGATTTTGAGAGAAAAGTCTCCCACAGTGCTAGAGCCCTCCTCAAGCACTACGCCTTCCTATTCATTTAGTTTCCCAAGTTCACCTATATTCACACCCAGGGATTCTTCGAAAGACCAAATAAGCTACCTCGGTATCCTAATGATCGGATCATACTATTGGAACTAACTCGGCAACAATGACACATACACTATATTCTAAGCAGTAAGCATTTGGTGAGAACCCCTTATCCCCTCGCACTCAACTAGGGAATCTATAAAATTCATACTTCTCAATGCATAGGCAATTTAGAGAAAGAGCTAGTCGAGTACCACTTTAGACAACATTCAGCCAGATCGTGGATGGACCCATATGGCCACATCAAGAAAGCACTTGGACAAGAGTATGCCCACCTCCACCATGTCGAGGATTTCTGGGCTAATTGCAAATATGACCTTGAGGTGCGGGTATGACATTATATGCATATGACTGCTTACTTCACAAAGAGGGTGAACTTGTGTCTGGTCCCAGATCAACTTGAAGAAGAAGAGAGCACAGTGATCGACCCAAGATATAGTGCTATTGCAAATTTTCCATTTCCTTTAATTGATTGGAATGAGCAAGAGGTGGATGACCTCGACATTCTTACCAAGCCCATTGAGGCTCGAACAAAGGCATGGATCGATGAGCAGGTCACTCGTCTGAAGCAACAAGGAGTCACCTTGACATTCAAGGGGCTCGAGAGTGAACCCAGTGGTTTTGATAGTGGGGCGGTTGCTACTACAACTGGAGAAAAATCCAAGCCCCCTCCATCTATTAGGTCAAAGAATATAAAGGAGGTTGATGAGCAGCAACCCAACCCAAAAGTGTACACTAGAAAGGCCTCAAAGGGTGAGCCTCCTAAGAAGTATAGAAGAATGAGTAGTGTCACTGAGATGCCGGTGATACCTGAAGATCCACTTCATGAGGGTGAGGAGATGGAAGTTGGTCCACCAAGATCTCTACCTACTTCATCTGTTGCTGCAACCACTGCTACTACTACCACCATTCCACCCATTTCACATGCAATAGTTGCTTCCTCTCCACCCATAATGGACATTGTTGTCCACCTTGCCTCCACTTCTCCAATCACGCGGGTCATATCGATGGATTCATCCTCCACCACAACCTCACTGATTTCCTCATCCTCCATGTCTCCTTCCTTTCCTCTTCTGACTGCCACTGCTTCTATTGCAATGCCTGCCCTCGCTCTTCTTGAGTCCTTCGTCAAGTACATGCAAAATGTGTCATCTAAACTTTTGGGGATGTTTGCAAATCTGATGGTACAAGCTGCAGTTTCCCAAGCAATGATTAGCACCCTAGTTCTCCCTCCTCCTACTGAGCCACCTCAAATGGAGGCTACAATGCAAATCTTTGATGAGCTAGAATGACAACAACTAGAGACAGCTAAGAGGCTAGAAGATGAGGAATTTGAGTATCATGAGCACCCAATATATGAGCATTGGGTGATCGATGAGGTGGCCTATGAGTCCTCCAGTGATGATAGTGAAGGTCTAGGGATAGAAATAATCCAAGAAATAGCTGATCCAGAGCTCAACATGGAATGGAACAAGCAACTTAAGGAGATTGAGGAAAAGGAGGTTGAAGAAGAGCCTATGGTTCAAGAAAGAGTTGATGCCCCAAAGACTGAGGGTAGTAAATCTCTTGTGGAGAGACGTGACCAAACCCTCAAGCATGATGAAGAAACATCCTTCCATGAAGTTGGACAAGAGGAAAAGCCTGAGGAACGTGGGCATGACCAAGATGAAGAAGAAAAGGATGTTGAGGAGGAGGACCACCCTGATAAACAATTACTCACCAAATCTCCTACCAAATGTATAATGCTCGTGCAAGATTATGATGAGGAGAAGGAAGATACAACAATTGAGCAAGAGGCTCTCAATGACAAGGCCATTGAACTTAGGGTGAAGGACAACAAAGATCGATAGGAATCACCCAAGGAAGGGTCCCCGATGCTCGACTGGTTGGAAAGGCAGCTGTAAAAATGAACTCCCACCCTAAAGGACTCAAAATCAAGACTGAAGGCAATACTAGCTAGAGCTCAAATTGGTACCAAGAAAGAGAAAAGGCCTAGAATTAGATCTAAGATAATGATGGATGCCTCCAGATCTAGAACTGTGCAAATAGCTACGCCGATGGTTGGAGAACAAGGAATCAGCTACAACATCTCCACCATTGACTTGGGAGTGGCCACCAAGGAGCAAAAGGTTGACCATCTCCAAGAATTAGTCGCCACGATGGTGCACCTTATTCAGCAAGATAAGGTTTGAAAGGAAGAGCTTAAGGCACATGTGGCTGATTTGATAGCCTATATTCAACAATGGTCATCACCAGAGGAACAACCTACCACATAATCGGCCCCACCATAACTGTTGTCCAAAAAGCAGATTGATAAGCTGGAAAGAAGGAAGAACTTGGACAAGACCACAAGAAATTGGTTCCGACAGGTCTTGGATATAGGAAATATAGGTATCAATCTAGTTGTTTGAATGACGAACAAGTTCTTGGAAGTACAAATATCTCTTGAAGGCATGAGGTGAATCTACATTGAGTTCCCAAAAAAGTATGGAACGGCCTACCCGAAGATCGAGGCTATTCTCGCATTGACAAGTGAGGTTTTGGAAAAGGAGTTTTCCTTCAAGGATGATGACCATTGGCTAATGGATGTGTGGAAGCAAGACTTCAATCACTAGAAGGAGAGGTTAGAACAGGTCCTTGAGTGAGTGAATCCAGATATCGAATGGGCCAAGGAGGCCAGAGGGGATCGCTTCCGGTACTTGAAGTTGATGATGGGGTATGAAGTGCCCACTGTCAAGATCAATCCAGAGAGTATAAGGCCTCAGTTCTAAAAGAGGATGGAGGATGGAATGTCGGCTAAGGTCACCACATATTTTATGAGCTTTGCTACCCTAGTTTTCGCCCAATTTGAGCTATTCAAGGACCATGTTGCCAAGTATGACGAGGACTAGGAAAATCTTGTCAACAATTCTAAGGAATGGAGCTACCTAGTGCTGAAATCAAATATCATTGAGGTCGATAAGCTCCGGTCAATGGTCATGAAATTCATGGAGTATGCAGCTTCAAAAAGGCTGGAAGGCAACCCTATTATTGATGAAGAATTTCTAAAGGAATAACTACAGCAAAGGGCAATTAGCAAAAGGATGAAAATGCTACAGTGTTGCCACTAGAAGATAAAACAGGGATGTGGGCAAGAGTATATTTTAAATTGTAATATATTTGGGGGTAGGTGAAACCCTATTGTAAAGTGAATCTTGGCCACACAATGAGACTATATCTTGGCCATTCATTGTTTCTTTTTGAAAACTATAAATAGGGGTATCCTCCTCTCATTTTAGGGAGAGTTGAGTTGTTGTAAAGGCATGTTGTAGAAATTGCAATATAAATACAATGATTCTTGTGTGTTTCTAGATTTATTCTCCCATGAGTTAAAAATTTAGTTAAATTTACCTTGTTGTTCTAGTTTCCTTTCAGTCAACTTTGGTAGATTTAGTAATGTTGTTCTTGATTGTGGAAATTTCTACTGTGTTGACTCTTTTCTTGTCCATACTTTTGGTCATTTGCTACTGGTAGATGGCTATGCAAAGTTAGTCTAGAATTTGATTTTAAAGATGCCTCTAAAAATTTATCTTTGTTCATGCATATTGGTGGTGAATGAATGATAAAAGAAATCTGCAGTCCTTAGAAGATTGCATAGGTTTCATGAGACTGTGAAATTTTTGGTTAAGTAAAATTCTATTTTAAGGAAACTGTCCATAGCAGAAGCATCCATGATTACTGTTCATTGATAGTTGTAGGTCCAAGGACCTTCTCTCTTCCCTGCTCTTTTCCTTTTTTTTTTTCAATAAGTAACCTATGCTAAGGTTCATTGCACATTTTTAAGCCGAATCCAACGATAAAATGGACTCTGAGACTGCTATTTGAACCTACAACAAACGTACAAAAATTTCCCCACATCTGAAAACTCCGTTTATAGATTCGATTCCCTTTCAACTTAACCCACGTAAGGCTGCCTTGTGATTCCAATAAATCATATCATAAATCAACTGATATATTCCAAGCACTGTCAAGACTTGACATTAGAGACCTTGGGATAGTGTTCTACAATCTGATTGTGGAAGATTGTCTTTCAAGAGAGATGATGCACCTACACATCGCTTGTGTTGAAAAGTGCATAAAAATAACATCAACATGTCTATTTTCTACTGTGTTTAAATCTGTGTGTTTTCAAACATGGAAAGAGTCATAGCTCTCAATTCTTTTTATACAAAAGTAGGAAGAAAGCAAGAAAGGGGAGTTCATAAAATGATTAGAAGATATTAGGAGAATACTAGTTGTATGAGGTCATAAAAGGTCAATTGAAGATGTCAATGGGTAAAGAAATAGCATAGTCAAGTGCCACAACATTTGTAAGAAATCTAAAAGATGGATGCTCTGGAAGCTTCAGAACCAGAAATGAAGGTGGATGCTCCGAAATTTTTCCTAAGATGAATGTCCGTAGTTGAGATTAAGGGGGAGTGTTGGAGATATAATCTCACTTGCCATATTAAATTATCTAGCTGTTCCTATCTCATCAAAATGCTCCACATCAAATTCATATATCTCAACATTGAAGACAAACTACCATCGTATCTGCATTGGATCACAAATTGATCTCAACATTAAAGATAGTTTATGAAGCCACATTTTGGAAATGATAGAAGGAATTTGAATTAACTCCTGTGCAGGCCTCACATGATTTGTGGGTACAATGAAATAGATTATTTTATGTATATGCTGAATTCTCTAGAAGTTTCTTTTAGGTTTTATATTTGGTTGATATATAGTAGCGTAACTTAGAAGGAGATAGCTCTCAAGAGCAGAAAAATATATTAGAAGTTTGTAATGAAGTGAATGATGATGATGAAAGAGCCGAAGCTCTGTAAAAGAAAAACAAAATTTTGATTTACATAAAAATTACTGGGTTGCTATTTCTATTGCTTTCTTTTTCATTTTGTTCTCCTGTGTATCTACTCTATAATGATGTTTAATCGAACAAGATGAAATCTGCTCTTAGTTTGTGTTTCTTTGCTTTTGTTTATCCTCATCCTTTTAAATCCAACAAAAGTTGGAGTGTCCTAACTTTAAAGGACTAGTGAAAGCAGTCAAATGAAGAAACATATATATCTCTTCAACCAAGGAGTTCGCTTATATTTTAGTTCTCAAGGATGAATGGTAGTGAAAACATTAATTTCGTGATGAAGTAGTGTGACTCTACAGATAAATCTCTTCAACTAGTATGTTGCATCTACAAGTGACTCTTTAAGCTAGCCATATTGTCAACAGTATTATATTGATCAAATTCATGAAATTTTCAGAATCCAAAATGATTTAGCCAAAAATTTTATGGATTTAACTGTGTAGGTTTGTGTGACAAAAATCTACATGGTTAAATCTTGAAAAATATTGGCTAAAAGTATTACATTGGTCAATCAACATGTCTCCTTAATCCTCACCTTTAAAAGGACCATCTTACAACACAATTGACTAACAAAATTTTATAGTTCTACAAGACTCTAATTGCTAAAGGCATAGCTTGTCCTCAAAAGCTTGATAAATCACTAGGAAAATGATTGGGTAAGCACTAAAATAAGAAAAATGGTAGTAAGACAGTCTCAATTTGTAAGCCTCTAATAGGTGCTAAGTTACTGTTTAATTCAAAACACTTTGCATATGGATCTATGATATATTAGTAGAAGCAAGAGACCCTATGATTTCTCCCAGGTGTAGTTAACTTTATCAAAAAGTTCTAGACATTTCTTCAAATACAAAAAATTAGGAGTGCACTCATGATTGTCAGAGTTCTAGCGTTTCCCTAAAATAGTTAATGAGTCTACCTCATGGTTGTACCTGATATCAATAACATCAAGGCATATGACAGCACAATTGTGTTCCAACTCAATGAAGAATCTATCAAGAATATGTTTTAAACTTGTATATTCTGACTAGCGGTCTCACCAAAATCTTGAGAAGAAACAATTAATTTTTGACTACTTAAAACCTCACTCATGGAGCCTGAAGGAATTTTAGGGCTTACCAATCCCTACTAACAATTGCTCCTTGTTTACACCAGCAAGAAACTTCATCAAGAAGTTAATAAATAACCACAATATGATCTACTAGGTCCTCAGATTTGATTATGTGATTGTGTATCACTACAAGTTAACTATCTAGTCATCCATTCAAAGCAAGAACAAATAATTTTTCTATTGGGTTGTCTATATATCATGCAAGATGAAAATGTAGTTTTAGGTCTACCCAAGCACTACTTTCTTCACCTAACTCTTGGTGGTGGGCCTTCATCTAATCTCCAACCTTCTTCTAACCATGAGTAAATTGGAACCACTTGTTCCTCATTCATGAATAGTGTTTGGGGATGAAACACTACATTCCTACATGTAATCCTCATATAAACAATTGCCAACATGTATAATATTTTGTTCCATCACTCAAATCCCAAGGATTTGGCCACTCTCTCTACAAGCCATCATAAAAGGAAAGCTGGGTATCCCGGCCAACAAGAAAATCAAATATAAGAAGACTAAGGATATTAATCCTCAACATTAGGATTGGTACCTAGAAGAGGCCCCCGCTTACACCAAAATATTTGTTGCCATGACCATATTGGATCCCATCCTTCCACACAAAGTAGATGTGCTCTCTCAAAATTTTAGGCAACCCACCCCACCCGAGAAGCACTTTCTCAAGAATGAGGAGCAATTGTTCACTAGCCCTATCATGCTTGAAAGTCTCACATTCATGACTAAAGAGGGCCTTATCAATTCTGGGCTTCTTCTCCTTACAATCAACTTGCCTCAAGTTCAACAAAAAAATTATGATCTAGAAGGGTTCTACAAAAACATTGCTCAATGCACAAAGTTAGGTGAATCACACATCAACCATTTTCAGTAGAGGAAAGGAAAACTACTCATAGAGAAGCTCTTACAAGAATAAAATTTGGCAATGGATGTAGACACTTTCTCAAAAATATTAATCTAGTCTGTCTTTCAAAGAAGGATTGGAAGAAAAGCTACATTGAGGAAGATTCAACCTCAAGTAACAAAATCACTTCTCTCTCGAACAATCAAAAAAGAAAGGAAACCATGAGCAAAGAAGTGGAATCTAGATAAGAAACTAGACCCTATGTATGAATCCAAATCACAATCCTATTAAAAAACAATCCCCAACTCAGAATCACTACCACATGATTTTAGATCAGTGTTGAGAGTCACTTTACCAAGTCAATAGTTTAGGGCTAGGCTGCTCCACTTATTGCCTATTGAAGTGCTTGTGGAAAAAAAACCAAAAGGGTACACACCTTCACCTCTAAGGAAAGCCATGTCAACTCCACCAACACTCAAAATAAATCTAAAGCTCAATGCTTCACTCATCCAGCCAAGATGTTGACCAAGATGAACACAAATAGGTCTCATTGAAATTAAAGAACAATGCACCTAACAATGCATTTTAAGCATTGTTGCTGGGACATGCATCTCCTTCCTCTTGAGATGCATCTCAAAGACTGGTACGTGTCTTCGGTACCAAATAAATCCCCAAAAACATCTCCAACAACATGAAAACTTGGCGTGCCATCTCCTAAGTCTCTTGACATCTCTCGACATAAATTTTGGCGTCTCCCATGAAATTTAAAAGCATTAAAAAACTATAATGTGAAAAAATTTATAATGTCATGATATTTTCTATAAATTATTAATTTATTAATTTATATTTATATTAAAAAATATGGCATCTCCAAGTACCTCGTCTCCTATTTTCAAAAACAATTGTATCGGTACTGGTACCAGTCTCCTATACCAATAATAGTCTAGTCTCCTGTCAACTATGATTTTAAGAGATTAGCCTCCCAACCCAATGAAGCACTCCAGTACACATTTGAGTTAAGTTTGGTAGTAAAAAAGAGATGGAAAAAAGGGAAATGATGGAACCCAATACCTTACTAGTTCCGTTGACTCTAAAAATAGCTTATAGAAGCTTTCTAAGACAAGAAACAAATAATAGTGTCCATCTCCCCAATGAAAAAAAGTCAGACTTCAGTTGGGTCTTCCAACAAGTAGCTCCCACAAACAACATTAAGGTACTTTGCAATAAAGTTCTTTTGAAATGCAAATACATTTCCCAAAAGTTGAAAGATTACTTAATCAAGGAACAACCCCAATGATGAAGAGGTTGACTTAAACTAAACTTTCAATTTTAATCCTTAATCAATGACCACCAACATTGTGGTAGATTTGGCAAAGTCGAATAACAAGAAGAAGATGAAAATGATGGCTGGGGAGGGTATGTAGCCATTCTCTGTGACTTTTTCCAAAGGTTTCCTTGAACAAGAGAAGACCCTCTAATTTGTTTCCTTGAACAAGAGAAGACTCTCTAATTTGATAAAGGCAATTCCAATTAGTGATATGATTTTTTCAAGGAAATTATAAGAAATCAAGGGAAAGAGGACCATTAACGACCTCGACGTTGATAAAAGTATGGGAAAAAGTACGATAAAATAGAGCTTAATAAATATAAGGCCACAATGCAAACTGCTGGTCCCAATCAACCACCAAGAAAAATCAAGCCATTGTTGGAGAAGACAATCTTCAAACCCAAGAGGAGACTATACAAGACAAAGGTAGTTAACGACTAGCTCAACTTATTGAAGGAGGTAATCCTTGACTTCTGTGGCTAATTTGGGGTCACTACTATCTATTACAAGATGACCTTAGACCTCACCAAGGATATTTATGACACCAAAAAATATTGTCAAAGCTTCCTCACATACTCATAACAACTTAGGTAAATCTCAAGCAAGCAAATAGAAAAGAATGGTTGCATCACAATTTGTTGGAGCTTCGGGAGAAAAGCAGTAGCTAAAGTGTAAAGTCAAGACACAAGCAATTATCAAAGAAACCACTAACCTCAGCTCCTTGGTGCTATATTTTTTTTTCCAGATGTTCTCATTGATCCTCAATGAGAAAATCACATTGTGAGGACACATATCTTACTAGACTGAGGTCTACTCATTTGTGGAAAAAAATTAGTTGGTAGATGTAGCACAAACAACACCTAAAATTTTGAAATAACCAAGAATTTAATTTCTACAAGCTCTACCATCAAATCCATGTTTTAACATTTTCTAGACCGCTCCTATCACAAGGAGGTTGATTTAAAGAGATTCTTATGGTAATCACTCCACTGAGAGAAACTGAATATTATAGAAATGAAAAAATTTCTACATTGAAGAACCTTTTCCCTAACTACTAGATCAAAAATTGCAGCCTTGTCATGCACAACCATGAAAGAGCAGGTGTGTTTTATCGATAACCAAGTCATATGTTGTTCCACCCCTTTTTATTTTCAAAGGGCATGAATAAATAGCAACTTTTGCATCCACTATGTATATGAAGCTCTTCCTTAGTAGGGATTGTTCTTATTGATATGCTTGCCTATGTAAAGTGGTTGTTTGTTTCTATTTTCCCTTTCTTTTGTGGTCCATCCTCTATTTGATACTTTATTTCCTTAACATTTTATGTTTATTTTTTCATCTTGCAAATCAAGATAATTAGGTGCCACAACAAAGCTTTTATCTATAGTTAATATTAGTTGATGACTTCTAGTGTTATATCTCCTCTATCTTGAACATGGTCATGACAATGAAAGTATGGTCCTTATGTTAGTTTTGAGTAACTTCTTTTCATGAGAATGTGAAATTGAGGAAAGAATAATTAGTTTATATGTTGTAACTGCATATGTGAATGATTTTCTTATATATACAAAAATGTATGTGATGATGAGAATATATTTAAATATACATATATACGTTGAGAATGGTCTAACCCTATTCTTTTTGACAAGTGGTTGTAGGATTGCCAATGCCACAAGGGAAAGGGAAATATCATCAAGGAGAGGTTGTAGTTAATAAAGGATCCAAAATCATCATCATGCCAGGAGTGGTGTAAGATAGCCATTTTGAAAATTGTAACCTTGGTCGAATATCTCATTTAATTAATTAGTTATCAAAGCAAGTCAATTTTAATTGAGCATTATAGTATATCTCTTGATGTCATATATACAATTTTGAGTGCACCTTGCGAGATATTATCATAAAATATTTATGTTAAAAATTAAATGATCATCTCCTAAAATGATGCTTAGATAATAAAGTTTTATTAAAAGAATTAACGAGGGCGATAGTGTGGGGGTGAGGAGGTAACTCTGGCCACCTTGCCATATCTCTTGAGAAATGTTCAAGAAGAGGAATTCGTGTGGACACTTTAGGAAGTCTCATCTTGTCTTGGTTCTTGGACATGAACATTCATTTTTTTTTTTTGGGGGGAGGGGGGGCTTTCGTTTTCTTGAAGAGCAAAATCCTTTGTCGGTCCCGGCATTCAATTGTCTCATTCCCTCTTTTCTATTCTCGAAATCATTTCTTAGTAGTGGACATTCTTGAGATCGATATTATTATTTAGTCCCGTAATGCTTTGTTTTGTCAATCCATCTTTCCACTCTGTCATCTCCTCTCTTCAGTGGTTTCCTTAATAGGCGTCGATCTTGATTAAAATCCTCTGTCGAGCTTAGCGTAGAAAGCTTGGATGTAATTTTTGAGTCCTCTATAATAGGTGGTTATACTTGAATTCTTGGCAAGCCGTCATTAAATATTCTCCGGTCGATAAAGACTTTTGTGGCTACATCGCCTTGTCTAGATTATTGGAGAGAAGATTTTGGAGCCCTTCGAGGTACCGGCTATCACATGCAGGCATGTAGAAGAGTCTTATTTTGTAGAAACTCTGCAACGAAAGGATTTATTTATGCTTCTATAAACCCTTCGAGTTGGAAGGAAATATCAATGAATCGTTCATCTTTTATAAGTATATTGAAATTAGGTCCTTTTATCTATCTCTCTCTAGAACTTATTCAATAATAGACTCATTGATATAAATCTATGTAATTCATAAAACTAGAGTTCGATTTACTCTGTTTTCTTCATATCTAAAACTGAATGTAGATCATGATATCTTGAAATCACTTGTGAAATATTCAAACCTGTCTAAACTGAGTCCTCTCTACTCCGCCCTTAAACTTCTGAGTTGGTTTAGTGCATTTCCTCTTCCACTCTAAATTCCTTATTTGGTGAATAAATGTTATAGATCTAGAAGAACCTCATTATCGAACTAGCCTTTTTCTATCTTTCTCTTTATGATTAAAATTAGCAGATTGATATTTTAAAGAAGAGAAAATTTTATGAGCCTATTCTCTCTCTTTCTATATTTACATAAAGATACTAGCTTAACCTTAAAATAAGAGAAAATATTTTGAACCAAGTTATGGTAGTATAAGCCTTGAGTCATTATTATCATGTTGGGCAAGGGTGAGAGTGTTGATGGCATAGGTGTGCCTATTAACTATAAAATCATTGGCCAAGGTACGATGCTAGATTAAGCATTTGTTAGCTATCAAGAATCAGATATACCTTTGGTCAGAGTGATCTTTCTAGTTAGGGGTTACCTATAGTGAAGGATTGAGTAGGAGGTATACGTCTTTGACATCAGGCTCAAAGGCATGATGATATTATGTGATCCTTTGTTGATTACCCTCATGAAGGGTCAGGTTTCTTCAGCTGAAGAAACATGAGAGACCAGTAGGTCTTCGGTTGGGCAGAAAATCCATTGATGATGTTAGGGTTAGAAGGTAGATAAATAAAAGTTACATGCAAATTTGAACAATAAGCCAAGAAATAAAACACACATAGAAAAATATAACATAGAAAATTTAACATGGTTCACCCAATATAGGCTACATCCACCAAACCGTAGCCATCCAATGATTTTATTATCCAATGCAAAACCTGTTACAATAAAGTGAATAATCACCTTTTCTCATCATACTACAACTCCCATCCCAACCCCTTATAACAATCCTTTTAGAAGCTTCCAGATTAGGGTTATACAAAGTTGGGTTTTTCCCTTTTTCAGTGACACCACGAAAAAGTAGGAAATTTTTTTTTCTCAGGGGTTGCTACCCCTTAACCCCCGCCTAGGGCCCGACCCGGCCCTAGACCTTGGCAAGGATACATGAAGAGTGTACAGTATAGCATGATCAATTGCCACATACCAACAGATGATACATCTTTTTCCCGTGATGATGAGGTCTTGTTCAAGCATTTTAGCAGGAAGCCTTCAAAACTGTACTTTCTTGCAACTCTTTCTCTCTCTTTTTTAAATTACAAATACTTTAGCATGTTTATTTCATAGCTGTAATAACTTCTCTTTTCATTATGAAAACAAAGAAAAGTTAGTTATTGTTCTTTGTATATTCAATTATATGAAATTAGTTAGTTGATTCCTTTTCAACTGAAACTAAAATTTTAAAAGTTAGTTGAGGAATTGAATATGATGCATTTCTTTAAAATTTGTTTAACTTATCCATTCTAATTTCAAAGGAAACCCTAGCATGAAAACTAGTTATTTACACTTCAGCTGAACTATTAGTTAGTTTACATTTTAAAAACTGTAGGGCAGGTAGAGTGTTACATCTAGACTAGATAGGATCCTAGTGAAGATGACCATTAGTCACTTCCTAAAATGAGATAAATGAGATATGTCAGAATTTAATTCAATATATCACCTATTTTTTATTGAAGTTCCTACTCATTTAGCTTCATTTTATAATTTAATTTGTACTAAATTTGATTAATCAAATGCCTCAATGAAATGAATGAGGTGATTGTATTATTACTGTAAGTTTTATGCCATGTTCATTGGTCCCTTTATGAACTATATTTTCATGATATGTGATAGAGCAATGAAATGTTTGTTGATTGAACTCTCATTGTCATAGCAACTATATGTTTTTTGAATAATCATTGTCATTTATATTTGCATCATCCACTTTTATTCCTTGTCAATAAATCTTGCCACAACCAGTCATCCAATATACATAAATTTATAAGACAAACAATTCATTTTCCTTTTTGAAATCAATCACAACATCTTTAAATTGAGTCTAAAGAATAAGATTAGCTATATGAGATAGCATAGCAAGGATACCCCTTAGATATTTACAATCAAACATTCATAAAGTGGGCGGGATCTAAGTTTCTCGGGTTCATCGGACTGCCTCACCATATGTGAAGAGCAAGGATCCTCACCAAAGGTATTCACCTCACATTATTCCCAAATTTAATATCATCCAAGAAAGCAAGGTGCACATCACAAAGATAACTAAAACCAAGAAGAAAATTTAGATAATAGTTTTCATAAGAAAATTAAGATATGTTGTCAACAAAGTAAAAAATAATTAGGAAAGATAAGTTAGGGATATTGTTTCTATAAGGGGTGGAAAATAGATGGAAAAGCTTGTAGGGTGGGTACAAAAAGATGGGTAGCCAAGTTGTAACCAATTTTTTTAAAATTTTTTGAAAGCTCATAACGCAAGCACATTATAATGCACTTCCATTATGGCTTGGTGTATCGAGCTTGAGGCTTGGCCACAATGAGCCCATAACGCAAGTGTGTTATGACCTACTAAAAGCAAAAAAAGAAAAGAAATCAAATTCATTTTAGTTTTTGATTGTGTTTTTTTTCTTTCCCATGGTCAAAATCCCAATTTTCCACACTCGTGTTATGGGAGGATCTATTTTGAAAAATTATTAATCAATGATTGTTATTTCATTTCTAGGATGCCGCCACGTCAACGAGGAGGTCTGAGAAGTAAGGAATGTTTATTTTTTGTTTTGAATTTGTTAGTTTTAGGTTGTTTTTGATATTTATTTTTTAAATTTGTAGGAGATGTTAATCAACCTGCAAACCCTCCTCAAAATCCTCAAGAAGAACAACAAAAACAAGAGGAACAAAATCCTCAACAACAACAAAATTCTCAAGTTAATCAACCACAACCTCAATCTCCACCAATCCGCCAACATCATCCTAGCACTCAACAAAATTTAATGAGTGAAATTGAGAACAATAAAAAATAAATTGAGGATTTAATCAAGAGGTTGAACGATCCAAATGGTTGAACCGTGAAAAGAATGACCTTGACAACTTCACTGAAAGAAATGTTAAAACATGTAGATTGAATCAGCTATCAATTAACTGGTTTGCAGGATAGGAGGCAGGCTGTTATGGCTTATTACCAAAATAAATTATCATATAAAGATGTAAAAGATTTAAAAATTACAAAAGGTGATTTGTGCTCATTATTCACTGACCCATGGTCAAATCCAAATCTTAGCCTTAATGCGAAGAGGTTTCCTATTTATTGGTGCCACCATCAATAGATTAGGAACTTTTTTTGGGATAGGTGGTACATGGTTTTTGATTACCCACCATGCAACAATTGTGAAGTCTCACAATATTTCCTTAGGAAACTATACTGTGAGTTCATCTTGAACAAAATCCCAAATTATTTTGATATGAGGGACTTCTAGGGGAGAGGTGGGGGGTCAGCTCAAGATAGACTGGTGCACAATAGGATCCTACGCGACAAGGGAGATGACCTCTCGCTAGGCCTCCTCATGAGCACATCGTTATCCCTTTCGTGAAGGAGAGTGTTGACATAGAGACTTTGCAGGCCATCAACTATTTGACCCATAGTGTCATCCAACATGCCAACCCTATTCTACAATGCCATCCAAGGGAGTCTTTGAGTGGTGGGCTTTGATCCCATTTGTGTCAATCTTGTAGGGCATCTTGTTCATATGACCCCAACGACACTTAGGAGGCTGCTACACAGGATCCATCTGTAGCTATGGAGATGACAAGGGTAGATGAAATTTTGCATGAGGCCTACGACATTGATACTTAGGTAAAATTTAGCATGTTCATTGAATTTAATTTATTAAATTTCAATTTTAAAATGCAAGATTAACTAATTTAGTTTTATGATTTTAATAAATTGCAGGGTCACAGTGTTGATACTAGATACACCAACCCTACATGTACTTATTTCTCCATTACACCTACCATTGGGGTATGTAACTAGTAAAAAATTATAAATTTATTACATGTTAATAGCATTGTTTTATGAATCATATTTTTATATGTGATTTTGGATGTTGAATAGGCTAATATTGGAGGTTTCGAAGGGACACCTCCTAGTGCCAGTGGATTTAGTCAAACCTACATGTAGGTAATAGAATAAAGAGTTTAACTAATGAATTATACTTAATAGATTTGTGTAATTTATATTCATATCATTTTTGATAGAGGAAAAATGGGTTTTACAGGGACCCAAAACCTCAAAGTTTACAAGCCAAATAAAAATAAACCATTAGAGTACCTAAAGACAAGAAGGTTGCGAGACAACACAAAGCAAAAAAGGACAGTAGCCAACAACCAAAAGCCAGCTAAAATTCAACAAGAAGCCAACAGCAAAAAACACAACCTAGAATAACCAAGAGACTTGAAAGTCTCAACAACTTCAACTTCTAGGTTGCACATTTCCTAGGTCACCTTCTTCAAGTCCTGAGTCTTTAGAGGCGGAGAATCCACTTTTCTCTTTATATTGGCTCTTGTTCTCTTTGAAGGGCTAGAATCCTCCTACTTTCTTTTGTTCTTATCAACATCCAGATCCACAATTAGCAATCCCTGCTGGGTGTTATCCATTTTCTCCACCAAAGCGCTCAGGATAGTGGCATTATGTTTGACAAACCTGTGGTTATGCTCAATGCTAGTTTTCATAGTATCCCTAATCTTACAAATTTATTTTTCCAAGTACTTGACCTTGTTCTTGTTGTCCTTCAAAATGTTTGTGTTTACAACCACTCTTTGATAGCATCCAACCATTTCCATCTTCTCTTCCACAGTCCATAAGACCTCGATAGAGTTTTGAGAAGCCACTTTAGCTTCTAACACCTCCAACTTGCTAGTAAGTGCCATGTTTTTTAACTTGATGTCCTTTATCTAATGGAAAGCCCATTTCAAAATTTAGAAATAGTTAGCCACACCATCTTTGGCCATAGCCAAAATATCTCTAGTGAATTCCCTATCTGGCTTGAAATAGTGGTCTTCAGGGTTGAGGTCCCCAGGGGAATTAGGTCTTTTCTCTTTGTCTGTAGTATGAAAAGAGGCCATGGAATCCTCTTTGCCTTTGGGGTTAGCAGATTTCTCATCCCGAGAATCCCTCAAATAGGAAACTAACTTATTTACAAGGGTCTCCTTCAAGACATTCTCCACCTGAGAAGTACTAAATGGGGTATTCCCAGGGCTAGCTTTTTTATTTGGGGGTTTAGCCAAAGGGGTCTTCTTCTTTTTCATACTGGGAGGGGGGTTGTCTTCATCAACCCATCCAAGGTTCGAGTCCTCTTATCCCTTAGATGAGATAGACTCAATATCATATCCATCTGAAGTCGAGGCCGAAAGAGGGTTAGACAAGGCTGAAATATTTTTAAAGTGCTCATGGATAGGCCGCATAAGGCCAGCATGCAGGACCAAATTCTTCTTAGGGTTTTTTTTATATTCCTCAATGTTATTATTAATGGAACAGAGTAGGTAATAAGGAAAAGAGACCCTTACCTTATGTCAAAAATGGTTGAGGAAAATGAAATGGTAACCATAGACTCTGGTAAATCTATTGTCCAACGTAATGTACTCCATCGTAATCCTGAGCACCTCCCTCCAAATCTTCTCGATCTTCCCAGCATCAAAGTAACGATTGGAGACTTTGACCATCTTCTTTCTTTCCTCCTCAGACTTAGGAAAACTAATAACAACTTCGTCTGAGAACTTCCTATCATGATAGAACTTCACTCCATCAGTAGAAAGACCCATGATTTCCCCAATAAGAACTTCATCCACTATAGCCTTCCTCCCTAAGAGAATTATATCACCATTATTCTAGTGTTTAAAAAAATAATCAGTGACCTTAGGGTCAGGGCCATGAAGCTTATCAATGAAAGGATGGAGCCCTCCCCACTTGATTTTCTTCTAGAACTTAGAGTTATTCTTGTTCTTCATGCAGCCCATCGGCTCCACCCTTTTCCTACTTCCTCCCATGGCCGCAATTCTCTTGTTCTGGTAGCTCACACCATGAATTAACAGACCAGAGAGCCCGTAGTATACCCAAAGCACCCACAAAATGTTCCAACCCTTACCATCTGTCAACATAATTACAGCTTTGCTAGGATATCAAAAGATATCTTGGTACTTGGCTCCATTCTTTTTAATCATCAATAAATGTGGCATCTCTCCCATGGGTGATGTCATAGTTGATTAAAGCCCTGACGTCAACATCCAAGTCATTAAAATTTTGTCACGTTACTTTCCCATTATGTTTTATCCCCTCATTAGCAAAATAATCAGCCACACTATTAGCTTCCCTATAGACATGGGAAATTTTCACTTTGTTGAATCTAATTAAAGTAGCCCTAGCTTCCTCTATCCAATTTTTAGTAGTCCATGAAGGGGGGTACTTTCCTAGGAGATAATCAATGATATTTTTAGAGTCACCCTCAATCCATATATTATTAAAGTTCATTCTACTTGCCAAGTCAATAACCTGGAAAGCTCTGATGGCTTTAGCTAAATGATTAGTTTGTATGCCCAAGGACATAGCCACTATAGCAATAAACAAGCCATTATTATCTCTTAGCACCCCCTCACTCCCAGCCCTCCCTGGATTCCCTTTCGCCACCCCATCAAAATTGTCTTTTATCCAACCCCTAGGAGGATGATACCATATGACACCTTCAAGATTATTTTTAGTAGGTTTAGAGGCCTTGACCATATCTCTTTTGATTTCCCAAATTTTTTCCATCTTGAGGTCGTAACTCGAGCAAACCAAAGGCTCCAACATGTTCTCTTGAAAAGGGAAAATGTTGAAGTTTTCCACAATTAGTTTATAAATTTTCTCAAACACTATATTCTCTAGAGTTTCCTTGTCCCTGAGGATTCTATTATTTTTCTCCTTCCACAAGCCCCAGACTATATAAGGGAAAGTTAGAGACTATAATCTGCAGATAAAGGGATTTAAGGAGGGAGCCATCCACTGAATAAATTGATCTTTGATAGACCTGGGAGACACCCAGGAAATGTTCCAAAGAGAATAAAACCTACTCCAAATAGAAGTCACATACAAACAATGAAGGAACATATGGTTAGTAGTTTTTGATTCTCCCTTACAAAGGTAGAAATGAAATTGGGGATTTGAAAACATCGCCTACAAAGGTTATCCACTATTAGAACCTTATTCTAGAGGAGAATCCAAAAGAAAATATTAACCTTGGGGGTCAGGTGATTAATCCAAGCTTTAGCCCAGACGGGAGGAGTGGTAGGTGAAAAGAACAACAAAGAGACAACCAAAGAAATTGAGTAGCTTCCTGAAGTATTTTCCATCCAAACCAAAAGATCCTCTTGCTAGAACAAACCCATTCTAACCACCATCAGAGATGATTGGATTAGAGCAAGGTCAACACTGATCTGGCTCAGATTCACCCAATCCCCATTTCTCCAGTAGTCTTAACAAAGATCCCATAAGTAGCCTTATAGGTATCAGCCCACCCTTTGAAACTATCAAAAGAGATTAAGGGCTCCTTCATAACCCATATGTCTTCCCAAAACCTAGCCAGATTCCCATTTCCGATGCTCCATCCCACACCCAATTCAAAAATGTTCCTCCCTTTAATCATGTCATTCCATAGAATCGAACCACATGTCAAGCAAGGAGACTCAAGCAGAGTATTGAGAGAGCCAATATTAGCCAGATATTTGATTTTTAAGATGTTATTCCATTCTCCATTTGATGAGAAAATTCTCCATATTTTCTTTTCTAAGAGAGCTCTATTCATCATTCTGATCTTTTTGAGACCTAATCCTCCTAACTTTTTTGGTTTGCAGATAGAATCCCAATCAATTAGGGGCATTCTTTTCCTTTCTTTGACCCCAAACCAAAGAAATAATTTTTGAATTTTTTCAATAGCCTCTACATATTTAGAGGGGACCTTAAAAAGACTTAAAGCATAGATCTGAAGGTTCTAAAGAGTGGCTTTGAGAAGCTGAATCTTACCAGCTTGACTGAGAAGAGATCCTTTCCAACCCACAAGATTCTTGTTGAATCTATCAACCAAAGCATTCCAAAAATATTTTGAAGGCTTCAGGCCCAAGGGCAACCCAAGATATATAGAAGGTAAAGAATCCACTCTGCATCCAAAAATTCTAGCAATCTTTTTTTGCCTAGGCTCCGGAGTATTGAAGAAGAATATAGAGATTTTATGTATATTAACCTTTTGACTAGATGCCCCCTCATACTCATACTCATTGATTACATTGAATTACACATCTTTCAAACTCAAAGCATTACTTCACATTCCATAACTAATAACTAGATGTTGATAGATGACAAAATTTCAACTACAATATAGTTGTTTAGAAAGTCAACATAAGCAGTAATTCAATTACTTCACATAGCATAAGTAATAAGTAGGAGCAGCTTCCAATTGCATTTTCTTGTCATGGCATTCCTTGAAACCACTTTTTATTGAGGCATCTTTTGAAATAGTTCACTGCCTTGTATATGCTATGGATGCTTGGCAGGGAAAAATTTAGTGGTGAATCTTTGCCAATTGGTGAATTCTAGGAATCGGGCAAGTCGAAATTGGAGAACTAATCATACCTAATAGGGTGTCCAAATCACCCAAATTTTATGAACTATCAGTCCAATGTATGTCCATTCACCAATGATTTTTTTATGAGGCATGTTTAAGCAATAAATTTTCCATAATAGACTACATGTTTCCAATGGACCGATTAATATTTTCACTTGGAATCCTCGGAGCATGTAATAAAACACCTATGTATTCACCAACACTATTAAAACAACATAATATCAGGATGCATTTTTCCATTTAAAATTTACAAATAGTTTCTTGTGAGGACCTATTTTGACAATTAAAATTTATAAATAGTTGCTTATGAGGACCTATTTTGCCAATAAATTTTTTAAATAATTATATTTGAGTACACATTTCGCCTTGAAAATTACAATGTATCGTTGTATAAGCATGCAGGATTCAACAAATTTTTAATATACCATTTAAAAATCCTCCAGAATTCACCAAATATGGATTATATAAATACAATTGAAACTGTCATTTATTCTTACACATTTTATTTAGTTTTGAGGTTCTACTTCTCAATTCGGAAGTTAGCGAAAGCTGAAAACGTAGACTTAAAGGTGAGTGATCATTTCTTCATAATGTTATTAGTTATAATAATAAGATTTCTTTATCTCTTTTCCATTCTTGGTTCAGTCTTAAAGATAATTTTGAGTAGGGAATGGGTTCTATATTATTTGTCCTTCTTAAACAAGAAGACATTTTTTTCCAGCTTTTATTCAAAGTGAGAGATCAATATGTCGAGTAGCAAGGATAAGACTCCTCAAGGTAATGAAGAGACTGGGAGGCCATCAAAATTCCCAAAACATAGAGGTACCATGTAGTCTTACTTTGGAATTTGCAAAGCTTTTGATCCATTGGATCAAAATGGAGCTACATCATCAACTCTTACACCAAATATTATTGAAGAAGACATTCACAATATTTCATCGCCACAGGAAGGTCAAGGTGAGATTTTCATTGAGTTAAATAAAAATGTATCAAATGAGGATGGAAATACCACATAAGATGTTCCAAGGGATACCCTAGTTAGCCAAAATGAGATGATTGACTTGGATGAGGATGATGTTGGTAGCAAGAAAAGAAAAGGAAAATCAAAATGGGGCATGAGTGGGAAATGAAAGGAATTTTCAACTTGGTTGGTTGTTGAAGTACCGATTCATTGTACTAGTGGGGGTAGCAAACAAAAACAATATTGAAAGTGAAACATAGTTCAAATGTGCGATTTGTAGTTGGAAATGTGGAAGAGACAAGACGTTGTACCTAAATCTTGACACTATAGAAAAGCATATCGATAAAGTTCACGAAAACAAATCATAGACGAAAAGGAACAATTAGTCGTATGATGGAACTAAAAGGAAGAATGTCTTCATGTTAAGTATGTTTCAGATTATGAAGAGCATAATCATATAATGTTGAAGCTTGATAAATGTCAAGGTACACTTGAGGCTCATTTTGGAAAAGAAATGACAGGAACAAATCTGTTAAAAACTATTCAGATGAGTGTTGTTTTTCATATTTTAGAGGGCATCCTATGATAGACTACCCAGAATATTCTAGTTTATTATCTTATTTGAGTGTTCCTCACTTTCCCTTCTCACATTGGTCAGTAAACGCTGGATGGGAATGGGCAAACTATCTTGCTGCAATGGAAAAGGAAGATTTAAAGGAGAAAGTAAAAGAGTCAAATTTCATTGCAATATCTTTAGATGAAGTTACTGTGGTAGACAGTGCTTCTTGGGTTTGTATGCATTTGTATACTATAGAACATGTTCAACAAGCTCATCTTCTTTTTTTTCATAAAATGAAGGACAGTTCAACATCACAAAATATATTTGAACTAGTCAAGAAATCTTTGAATGAAATTGCAAGTATGGATGAGTTGACAATTGCCAAAAATTTGGTGTGTGTAGGAGTTGATGGAGCTATAGTGATGCAAGGTCAAAGGAGTGGTTTTTGCACAAAGTTACAAACTACTTGTGCACCATACATGCTTGGCATTCACTGCATGGCCCACAAAATGAATTTAGCATTCAAAATTGTAAGCAAGTTTCCTATAGTATCAAAAGTTGAAAATCTACTTCATGAGATCCACACATACTTTTGTTGAAGTCCCAAACGTTTCCAAGAATTTCAACATTTTGCTGAGGGAATAACACCAGGAAAAAAGCTTCTCAAGAATGTCGATACTAGATGGATATTCTTGCATGGACTAACACAACTAGTTCTTTTAGAATATCAATCCTTGATTGGAGTGATGTACGAGCATCACAACATAGTAGACACAACTCTTGACCTCTTACATAGGTTAAGTGATATAGAGACACTCTTGAGTTTAGCTAGTCTTCTCCCCATGCTGGATGTGATGAACAATCTTGTGAAGTAACCCCAAGAAAAAACTACGTATATTTATGAATATGCCAATGTACATAAACTTACATGCTTGGCCCTCGATCATCTATATCTAGATCTAACACAAGAAGGTGCAAATTATTTCATGTTGTGAAAAATTACTGATTTGAATAATCCTGATAATTATTTATAATTTAATGCAAGCAAGCACTTATGTATCTGTGTATGTGGATATGAGATACCAATGCACCATTGTAAGATATCCAAGCACTCTAGTAGAGAAGTAGCTATTAACGAGGAATATTTTAACGACATTGTTAAATCTATTAGTGATAATTTGAAGGAAATTGCAAAATATCTTTCCTTAGAGATTCATGAAAGATTCCCTCGACATGAAATACTTGAAGCCATGGGTATTGTATATCCTCAATTTTGGGTAAACCAAGATAACCCAAAATATTTTCATGATCAAGTAAAAATCTTGATCGAACAATTTTTGAAAAAGGTAACATATAATCAGCAGACAATAGAAGGAATTTCAAATGCAAATAAGCTTAGACAACAATGTAGGAGTTTTGCAATAGCCATGAAGGACTAGTATAAATCCATGGGCAAGGAGAAGGCCTTTGAACTAGGATCAATAAAAAAGGTTTGGACAAGCTTAGGTCAAAGTGAAATATTGTGTGGTTCAATATCAGAATATTTTAAACTTACTGATTTATGTCATACAATGATATTGATGTTGGTGGAGGATGAGAGAGTTTTCAGTACATTGGGGTTTTTGAAATCAAAGTTAATAAACAAATTGGAAAAGAATTTGTAAAATTGCTTGAGGATTAAAGGAACTGCGTATGATGTCAAAAAATTTCCTTTTCAAAGGGCACTCATAATCTGGAGGTCCACATGTGAAAGAAGAGGGACCAGGTTGTGCAACACAGACACTCCAATTCCAAACATTGGTATTGGTGGGACTGGCAGTGGCAGTGGGATTGGGACAGATGACAATGACATTGAATTTGACACAAATCACACAATGAATGTTGAAATTGAGACACAGGTAGAAGAAAATGAAGAGAAGACTCAGAATCAAGATGTCTCTTTTACTTTATCTCAAGAAGACCGTCAGTTTGAGGACCCTGACTCCATTTGGGAAATGGAAGAGAATTAGCAGCTTTTAGGTATTTATACTGCACTTCATGGATCAGTTTCCATTGTTCCAAAGTCCAAACTATAGTTGATGATGTTCTATATTGTATTCCATGAAGTTGTGAATCATTGCACTTCATGATATTTTATTTTATATTGCACTTCATGAATCATATTCCAAACTGTAGTTGATGATATTTTATATTGTAATTGTGATATTTTATATTGTATTCCATGAAATTGTGGTATTCTATATTTTATATTGCATTCCATGGTATTGAATTTGATATGTGATTCTGCATCATTTTTAAAGAAGTAAAGAACAACACTTATCACACTACTTATAAATTCCTATTGCATTGCCATTCACAAAATCTTTGATAAATAACTGAAAGGTATATGCTTCTATTCCTTGAATAGAAGCTAATAGTTTAACATCCATAACTTAGAAGTTAGAAGCTCTACCAAATTGATTATAAAAAGACTTTCCGATGCTCCAACATTAGAAGCAGTTGACATGACCATAATTTATAAACGTTGCTAAGCTCACAAAAGCAATAATTGAGAGCCTTACTAAAGATAAAGACATGCATAGAAGTGTTGGTTAACAGATTTGTCACCTAAATCTATATTCTTACGCCCACGGAGGTGACAAATGTAACAACAATTGAATCAGCCATAATAGTATTTCAGACTGATTATCTGCTTATTTTAAAAGGTGGCAGCTACCTTCTTCAAATATTCAATGAATGACTTTTAACTAATATAGCTTTTAACTAGAAAGAAAATGAAAGGAACTTAGGAAATTCTTTTAAGTTTTTAACTAGAAAGATTTGTAAGTCATCCACACAACTTAAACAATAAAAACTTAAACTACCAAATAACCTAAATTACACTAAGAAATCCTTATGCATCCATCACCATAAAATCTTTATTCACAAATAAACATTCCACAACAATGAAAGAAACAAAACATCTATCATTCCAATAATAGATAATGCACTGGAAAAATACTCGCAAAAGCATAATAAATCCACACACCATAACTCAAAGATTACACATGCATGAACTTCACCATTGTCTTTTTATATTGAAATAATAGAAAATTAGTAAAAAATAGCAAAGTTTTGATAATGGTTTAAGACAACCATTTTTGAAATTAAAATAATAAGTCTTTGAACTTGAAGTATCAAGAGATCCAGATTAAATAAAATAACATAAAAACTAAAAACTAAGCAGGTCCCAACACCGACTCCTTTGCTTCCAATTATTTCCACCACCTCCTCCTCCAGTAATGTCTCATGTGCCTTTACTATTTGCCTATATTCTCAGTACTTGGTGACGATTGCAGTGATGTTTTTTCTTCCTGGAGTCATGGTGATTTTCATCCTTGTCCTCCATTTTGAAAGTGCATGGTCTAACTCAACTATTGTTTCATAGATGTCACTTTCTACCTTAAATGAACTCCTATAGGTTTGCAAGTTACTCAATTTTTTGAATGAGTCTCTAGTGGTTGTCTGGGGATCACCTACTTCTCTATGATACACCTCTTTAAATTCCCTCGTTACGTCTGCAACATCCAGTACCTTTTCATCAAACCCATCTATGGACACCACTTCAAGAGCATTGAAGTTCTCCTTGATCTTCACCAATATGTCAAAGTATTTTTCTAACACTTTATTGATTTTATTGATATAATCTTCATATATTGACAATTTCCATTCCAAGGAATCAAACCAACTAGGATCAATTTCTTTGGGGTCATCCACCAATTTTCTTTTATTAACAAAATGTGCTCCATGGAGAGTAATTCTGCAATTTCCCTTGAAAGAAAAAATGTGCTACCATGTTCTCTCCTGATTTGTTGGAGCTCAACTACCAGTTCCTTTCTTTTATCAGACACATTAACATACAATTTCATAAATTTACGAATGTAGAAAAGGCCATCCTGATAAAGACCTTCTATCCATTTGTTGGTAGCTTTAGCATAACCTAAATTTTTCTTGACCCATTGCATTGTGTCAGAATCAATACCTTGAACATTTAAGCTTGAGACTTCCATAGTGGTCAGATTCACAAATGATAAAATAAAAAAATTTAAAGTAAGAATATTAGATTGCAACTAAAGGTTCTCCTTTTTCTATTATTTTGCTCTTTTGATCAATGCATTAATAGAGTAATCAACATGATATACATCACCTTCTAAAGTATATGGCCCCATATCAACATGAGTAACCTTGTAGTCAAATTTCGTTATCTCATTGTCATTTAGGTCCTTTTCTAGATCAACAATCTCCAATAGTTGATGCCTAGAAGTGGAATCAGTGATAATTCATGATATCATCTTAGCATTTTTGGACTTCTGTTGACCCTGCAACAGCATGGCAACTATATCTACTTCAATTTTCATTGCAAGAATATTCTTTCTTTTCTTCTCGACTACTTTCTTTAACCATACTAGGGAAGATTCCACTAATCTAGTCTCTCTACTTTCAACACATACATTTTCTTTCTTTTCAGTTGATTGGACAAAAAGTGAAACATAAGTATCTCGTACTGGAGAAGCTTTATCTTCAAAGAATGTGGGAAAAGAATTATCATCAATTATTTGTTCAAAAATGCCCTCAAAGTCTGTAGGCACTGTCTTTTCTTGGCTAGCCTTTTTCCTAGGTATCGAGGCTACAGCTACACTATCCTGTTCACAAATTGATTTTAGCTTGGCCCCAATTTCTTCTAGCTTCTCACCATCTCCTCCTGATTGTGAGATAGTGACAGATGGCCTAATTGACTACTTTCTAGGTGATATATTTATGCTAGAGGCCTGTACAATCCCTTGCTCTCTTCTCTATGAAACTCTTTGCTCATGGGGAGTACTTGCACTTTGGCGCCATTTTCCATTCAACCATTATGAAGTTCTTCTCAAAATAGGGGCATAAAGGACCATTATGTCTGAAACTTCATCCTCTAACCAATTAATTCTATACAAGGGGTTAGCAATAGGGGCCCGATATTTGAAATCAATGATCATCGAGTCTTCTTGTGCATCTTCTCGAATATCAAAAGAAATACCAAAAGCTTATATTTTCCTTAGGGTCAATCTCATGAAATTTCTCCTATGCACCTCGGCTTCATCTGTACAGTCTTCCAAAAAATCTTCAATATGAGGCCAATGTTCATAGCTTATAGCTCCATACAAATTTTTCTTAACATAACCCTTGCTATCAAAATTATTTCTCATGGGAAAACATTGAAAATTGAATTCATTCAAGGCTTTCTGCACAACCCTAGTAATATTATTACTTTTTCAAGAAAATGAAGGCATGGACAATGGAAAATCATACTCCTTTCCCATGTTTGAATATTTAACATTTGCAACAGCCATCTTCTGGAAAACTTCAAGAGAAACTAGGAAATCACTTGGGTAGTGAGGCTCAAAACCTCCAATTCTAAGATAAGTGAATATGTTGAATTGAATGTAGAAACTTCCAAACCTCAATACTAGAGCAACCGCTTCAGGTGAAACCCTGAACTCAGGTTTTCCATCAATTATTCTCACAATTTCCATTAAAAATGTGTCATTGACACGACATAAATTCCTCATTCCAACCTCCTTAGTGAGCTCTGGAAACCTTTTATACACAGGCGTGTCTAGTGTCAGAGACCTTTGCGGTTCCAACCCTACCCAAATAACCTCTTGACTAGCTAGAATGTAAACTAGGTATGAGTGCATGTGGAAGGCAACAGATTGCCAAAAATTTATCAATTGCTCATTTAAATGATAACTAATAATCTCAGCCCAATCAATGAAGTTCTTTTCACTACAAATCCCCAAAATAAAATGACACATCCAAAAATCAAAAGAGTTTGAACATGCATTACCAGCCACACAATGTAGAAATGTGATAGAATCTGAAATTTCATCCTTAAAATGAACCATTTTAAGGTTTGAGGGCAATTGAGACTTACCCTTTTTCTCTAACTTTGACCAATTCTTCGCAATGGAAGTTTTGCACAATCCCTTATTCATTCTAAAAATCTCTTCACCAATAGCTACAAACATTTCCTCTATAGTTTCCCTCTCTGGAATTCTTAATGCGCGAGAAATGACTTCAAGAGTAATTCTTGCAATGACTGACTCATCCGCAGCTCTAATTTCTTGAGTCTTTGGAATGTAGCCCCTTGCGCACACAATCACTAGGTCGACACTTTGTACAACCTTAGGAAAACCTGTCGTGTGTGCCAAATTGCTCTGCAGAACTTTATCTTGGACTGTTGTTCTCTTCCTTTTCTCCAAGTGAACTAAAAAATCCTCCAAACTAAGGTGGGCAATTTCAGTGTCCCTCATGCTAGACCAGTGATTTTGAATTCCACTCTAGCTCTGCATGAGCGTAAATTCATGGAGATGGAATTTTTGTAATTCAGAAGTACTAGCATTCACAAAGAACAAGAATGCAAGCTAAATGACATATGTCATAGTAAAACTCTACCACTCATTGCCACTTATGCAATTAATTTTGATAGGACGTGCATTTAATGTGGCATTCAATTTCATTCCTCGAAAAGATAGCCTGTAAACTTGAATGTTTTTTGAAATTCTTCAAAAGACAACTCAAGGTTAGTCTATACATAGCATTCAATGAGATGACAACACCTTTCAAAGCCAAGATAAGTCCATAATGTCGTCTAGTTGCGAAAACTTGGAACCTTATAACCAAACTCAAAAGTTTGGAAGTTTTGGAAACCTTCAACTCACCGAATACAAAGAACCAACAAAGACTTGCAACCGAACAAAGTGAACCAAGTCGAGGAATCTAAAAGTTATGAAAATTTAGAACTCTGCGATAAGGTTATAAAACTATGAGGACTAGTGACTAAGATTAGGAAAAGCACAAAAACCACAAATTGTTCAACAAAGTGAACCAAGTCGAGCAATTTGGAAGTTTTAAAAATTTAGAACTCCACAACAAGGTTATAAAACTCTAAGGACTAGCGACTAAGGTTAGGAAAAGCACAAAAATCGTGAATTGTTCAACAAAGTGAGCCAAGTCGGGGAATCTGGAAGTTTTAAAACTTTAGAACTTTAGAACTTCATGACAAGGTTATAAAACTCCGAGGACTAGTGACTAAGGTTAGGAAAAGCAGAAAAACCATGACTTGTTCAACAAAGTGAACCAAGTCAAGAAATCTGGAAGTTTTGAAAATTTAGAACTCTACGACAAGGTTATAAAACTCCGAGGACTAGTGACTAAGGTTACGAAAAGCACAAACACCATGACTTTGAGAATTCACCAAGAGAAATAAACATCAAGGAATTGAAAATGAATGAGGTAAAATATCCGAAAGACCAAAGGAGGGGAAGTTTAAAATTGCTAACAATAGTTTAAAAGTTACAGATAACAAGAAGTAAACATATGTAATGAGCTTATTGATGAATATAATAAGAGTTAGCAAAAGGTTGTTGAACTTGAATTCTGGCTCTGGTTTAATGAACTAGTTAAAGTACCTTGATTAAAGAATGAATTCATATAAATTTTTAGTGGATCCAATAAATTATTAAGTAGTCATGGAGTTTGAGTATTGATGTGTGAATTGTAATACAATTTCACTAAGATTATGGATGTATGGAATTAAAATCAATGAATCACCTTATAGTTCGTATTTTAATTGTGTTAAAAGTAAAACTTGAACATGTACTCAATGATTCATCACTCAACTCAATGCTTAATAACATATTAACAATAGTATTAGTAGCATATACAACAATGAACATCAACAATCGTTTAATGTGTATCTAGTATTTGAAGCCACAAACTTTTTCTTCAAATGATAAAATAAATAATATAGATAATTTTATCTTTTCTATTGATTTTCACATGAAAGAGTACATAGAGGCATTGGCAATGCAAAATATTTCCCAAAGACAACTCTGCATAGAGCTGAGTTGGAACTCGGAAACTCATATTATCAAAGATTCAAAAATCAATTCATTGTATCACCTTTTCTAGCAACTTCCACTCTTCAGGTGGTGGAATTGCCATTTGTTCTAATTGATGTTGTTTGACTTGAAGTTTTGTTAATATTTCATGATTGTAATTGTAACTTGTCTTGAATTCTTCAATCAATTTTGCATTCAAAGTTATCTTTGTTTTGATGGAATCCATATAGTTCACCACATTTGGGTTCTGAAGAAATTGGTCCAAATCTATCTTCTTTTCACTCTCCATCTTCTTTTTGAAATCATCCTTTCCAATGAATTGTTCATTTCTGTCAAAAGCCTCTGGCAAACCAAGCTCTATGAAGTTCCTTGCCTTTTCATCCACCTTATTCATCGTGTTTGAAGCCAAATGCAAACATTCCTTTGTTTCACACATTCTCAAACCCTTTTCAATGATAGATGACAACTTCATTGAGGTAGCTATTTGATCAGTAATCCTTTTTTATTTCAAATCATTGTCACTGGCTTTGTAGACTATTTGTAGAACTTGATTTGTAGATTTCTCTAATGCCAGAACATTTTTGTTGTTGACTAAATACTTGTTGAACTTCTTATAATGTCGTCTAATAGCATCAATCAATTGAAACATGCCACACAAATGATCAATCCTCTACATTATTTCATCCCAGATCTTTTGTTTCATATGCCTCATTATTTCTCTACAAAATGTAGATAACTTATTTTGACAAGAGTTAATTTCTTTTTTTGCTTCCATCAGCTCTGCCTCCAATCTTTCATTTCTTTTTCTCTCTTTCTCCAATTTTTGTTCCCACTGTGCATTTCCATTCACAATGCTTAGTCTTAATTTTTTTGAAGTTGATTTTTCCTCATCATATTTCTTGTTGCTCTCATCTAGCCTTTTCTTTAGGTCATTCAATTTTCTCTCATTTTGTTTATCCTCTTTGCTTGTTGATGTAGAGGCATATTTTATTTTTATTTTTTTCTATTTCATTGCTCTTGTTATCTGTTGGTTTCCTCTATGCTTTCTCATTTGCTAGGTCTTCCTGTAAATTTTCTATATGGGTCTACAACCTTTTCTTCTCTCTATCTTTCTTTAGCAATGATGTGTACACCAATTCATTGTTCTTCTTTAATACATTAATTTTGTTAGTATTTTTTAGTCTAAAAATTATCCAATTGAGAATTAGTCACCTGGTATTCAGATCGATCCATCTGATTTTTTGGTTTGTTTTGAATTGTGGCAACAACAATTGTGTACTCCATGATTTCTTTATTTGTGTCAAATGTGGGTAATACCATGGTTGTTGCAAGCTCTAAAGTTACAATAGATTCACTCTCCACCAGTTGCTTCTTTTTTTTTATACAAGTCTAATTTCTTTTTAAACTCTTCAATGAAATCATAACCTATGGATGTAGGAACAATGGAATGCTTGAATGGCGAAGGAATATGAGTACTTGTAATTGCTAATGATGTCACAACCACACTAACTAGTAGTGGGGGAGTGCCTAGAAATAACTACTTTGTGGTGGATCTACTAATAGTGTGACTTGGACCTATCAAAATCGTTTGCCTCTTGTGCATGCCTTGATCGCTTGGTGTTTCTATGGCATCTTGTATTGTTTTCCTCTTGTGTGTAATTTGTTTTTGTAGCACATGTTGACCACTATTAGTACTACTACTCATACCATCCCCGTCAGAAGCAATGTCAGTTGCACTAAGCTGTCCACCATGGGCATGTCCTAGTTGTGATTATATCTGACCATGAGGATGAGGATTAGAAGCTCTAACAAATTGAATTGTTTCAGCTCTACTTGTATTCCCTTGGTCTACTGTATTAGCTCCAAGCCTAGATCTATCAACTAGTTTTCTATGTTGTACATCTATTACTGTAGGACTTCCTTGTCCTTGGGACCACAAACCACCACCTTCATAACCCATTTTTTCAGCTATGACTACTCCTGAAGTATATGCTTCTTTTTTGGCCTCACTTAAACCAACTTTGATATGGATTTGTTCTACTTCTGCCCTATCATCATCAGATTCTTTGTTTCCATGTTCATTAGGATGATCTATATTCCACAATTTTCTAAACTCAAGATCTTCTTTGTTATCTCCATACTCTGCAAGAGCTCTTGGATCACCTAGCTCCTTCCTCATAGACCAAAAGCCAGTAATTTTTTATCATGACCAATTTTTATTTGTAACTTCCTTCTCTAGAGAACTTGGAATTTTCAATCTACTAGATGGTTTATCACTTTTTTCATAAAAAATGTTGTATGTCCTGATTGTCTTTTGGTGCAATGCCATAATTTCTGCTAATAATTGTTCAAAAGAAATACCATTCTCAGCAACACTTTTCTTCATTGCTATTTTGACCTCATCCCAAGAATCCTTGTTTCTCAAGTTTTCAAGCAAGGGTTTACTTTGATGTTGAATTCTACTTGCAACATTCTTATTGGCCACAATCATTGATTTAATGATGTCACATGGATCATACTGCCAGTGACAGATAGCATCAAAATAAAATAAAAATCAAAAGATTATGTGCCACACACAATGCTTTTCTCTCGAATGTGAACCCTCCACATGAAAAATGTAAAGAAGGAAATAAGGTCTTCTTTTGCTGACTGAGAAAATGTATTTCATTAGCACTCTCCATTTGCCTTACATATTCCAATGCAAAAACCCTTTATGTCACATGTATTGAAAGTTTGTATGGTTGTACCCCTGATCCATAAAATCTTAGCAGAGTATATTATTCCATTAATTACCAATCAGCCAATTGTATTTATTTTCCTAGTTGAATGCAATTTCTACATGACATAGGCAATCTAAGCATTGGAGTATTTGTAATTGCTTGATGCAATGTAGCCAAAAAGTAGTCTACAAAATGACTATAGTTCCTTCGAGAATCATGCATCCTTATCTCCATTGTCCATTCATATACTGGAGCCATTTTCTTTTCCTCAACATTACTATACAGGGATGGATTTGAAGCTTGTTGGTCTAAAACATTCCTCTAAATTTGAATAGAAAAGGATAGCACAAGTAGGTTGTGAACCTAAATCTCTTGGTGGAACCTACTTTAATCATTAAAAATTGTTTATGCATGGATTATACAATGTACTAAATAAAATTATATTTGACATGTTGAACACCATAATGGATATTATATACCATTTCAAGGAGGCTTGCACCCACTTCCAAATCGCTATCCAAACCAAAGAAAAATGCTAGCAGGGAAATAGTAACCTGAACACATGGTTTTAAAATATCCAAATCATAAGGAGGATTATTATCACCTTTCAATTTGTTTCTATCCTGAACTATTTTATTTAAGAAAGCATTTTTCTCCCTTTCTTCCATTGCTTCATAATCACTAGCAAGCTTTTCTCGGTCAATGTGGATGTTTCCAAATTCTTGATTTGTAAACCCCAACACTTTTCCAAGTTCTTCTGCATTAATGGATAACAATTCTTCTTTTCTATCTTTATTAACAATTGCTCTTTTGTTATCATCATAATTTTGGGCATAGACCATGATAAATTTTGGGCAAGGGAAAACCTCATGTAACATCATGCACCCTAATCCAGTTACCCACGATGCACTGATACTATTAACTTGCATTTTCTTTGCAGCCTTATTTTGAGATGAAAATCTAAGTTTTGAGGTACGCCTACCATAGAGTTCAGGATCATAAATATCATGGTACCCATTAGTGAAACCTGGGATTTTAAGCAATTCTATATAATGTATTTTTTTATTGGCCATTACTCTAGTGGTACTGGTAGTAGATGTAAGAATTAGGTGTTGTACACCTTGCATAATGCTTATAATGTTTAATTTATTATTACGTGTGTGGTGCACCTAGGGGTACCTAGATGGACTCACAACACTAGGAGTTATAATGTTGGGGTCACTTTATGTTGTATGTAACATTGGGACTTAATTGTAAAATGTAACTATTTAATATTGAAAAAAAAATAAAATATAATAAAGTACCCAATATTAAATGTGGGGTCACATGATTTTGTAAGTTCATGGTTTTGGGCACATGGTTTATGTAATACCACTTGGTGGTTTTGTGGGAGCTTGCTTCTATAAAAGCAACCACAAGGGTAGTTGTTTAGGGTTGGAGAGTTTGTTGTAGGTTAGCAGGTTGAGCTAGTGCATGTGTGAGGGTTTGAAGCATGGCATGGGATGTGTGGATTCATGCTTGGTCACATGGAGTGCATGTATAGATTGTGCTTCAGAAGTGTTCATGGAGTCTCTAAAGATGTATTGTAATGGGTTTTTCATTGCTGAATAATGCATGGAGCGTGGATGCTTTTGGAGCCTAGGTTTTTCCCTCTTGAGGGTTTTCCTAGGGTATATCTTGTGTCATCTTTGATGGGTATGTTGTCTATTCTCTTGCATGTGGATTTTTATCACTTATTTTCATAGATCTTTATTTTGTGTTATGTGGAAATTGTCATTAGATGGTTGCAAGTTTCCTAACAAGTGGTATCAGAGTCATGGTTGTCGTTGGATAACCCTAGGTTGAGAAAAATATTCTTAAGTTTTGAATCTACGCAATGCATGAGAGAATGAAAGACATGGAAAGATATGAGGGTTTTGTAGGTGTTTTGTTGCAGATTTGAGGGTTTTGGGTTTGTTGTTATAATGGGTAATTTGCAGATTTGGGGTGTACAAAATTTTGGGAAAATAGGGTTTCTTGGTTATGCATTCATTTGAGGGTTTTGTGGGAGAAATTTTATAGATGACCTCTTGGGACAAAATGGACCTCATGGTTGGATTCAGGTTGGCCAAGAGACGAATTTTGATATATAATTTGCCTTATTTTGGTTACTGGAAAAAAATACAATTTTTTTTTAGTAAAAGACCCAATTTACCCTAATTTGACATGTGCAGAAAATAAATCCCATCATTAAAATAATTCCACAAAAAAAAAAATCACCGTCGGACTTGAAAAATTATTTGAAAATACCCTGCAAAAGAAAACGAAAGTTAGAAAAATTAAAAACAAAAAAAAAAAAAAAATATCAAAGGGTGAGGGGGGTTCGCAAACTCCCCCACTCATACCCCCTGTCAGCCGACACAGTACTGACTGTTGGCGGTACTGACAGTCGGTATAGACAGTCGGTTGTACCGATTATTAGTTGCTAGCGACTAGTACCAATGTCGGCCTTTGGCCGGCGGTGTACGCCAAGCCCGTTGGGCTGTTTTTTTTTAAATAAAAAAAACAAACATTTTTTTTAAACCCCTAAAATTCTGCCAAATAAATTACCCGACCTCAAAAATATATATGCTGAAATTTATAAAAGGGTCGGGTACGAAATAAGGGAGAGGAGGGATTTTTAATTTTATTTTGAAAAATTAAATTGTATTTAAACCCCCTTTGGAATCCGCCACCCGCCGGCCACCGCCGCCGGCGGGCCGTCGGTGGAGCCACTAGAGCACCACCCTAGCAAGGGTAATTGGACATTTTATAGCAGTTTTTTTCAAACACATGTAACTTTCGCCCAGTATGTCAGTTTTTCGACTTCTTGGACTCATTGGAAAGATGAATCAAAGTTCTACACTGTGGTATCAGATATTTTTCCAGATTTTGTAGTTTTGATAGTTTTTTTCTTGATCAAAGTTAGATATTTGTTTTGAGCTTCGAGGGGGCATATCGGGTGCATACATAATCGAATTTTGGAATTCAAATAGTCGACAGAAAGCTTGTTCAGAGCACTACATAGTGGATCAGGTTTGGAGTTATTTTGGCATGGTTTATTTTTTGTTTTATTTATTTGAACTGTTTATGGGTAATGTTGACTATGGTGATACTATGAGCTTATGGATTGCCGTATTTGGGAGATTTAATGTTGGATTCATTGTATGCTCAGCTTTGTATCTCAGATTATTCTTTTTGACATGGTTATCAACATTGGTTGGATTTGTATGTTGCATTTTTGTATCTACAAGTTGTGCAATGTTGTAGGCGGTCTATACTTACTTGTTGCACCTATGACTTGGATATGGGTTGTCTTTGCCCATTGATATTTCAGTGTTGATGCATGTTCAGTTTTGGTGGCTTGGTTTATTCACTTGGTTTGCTGGTTTTGATGTCATGTTGAGAAGGTGAGATGGTATTATTAGGTACAATCATGATATGAGACCTATGTAGTTGACTATGATTATGTAGATATGTGGACACGGTTGGGTGGTGTTGGTACAGTTGGTGGTGATCATGGTGTCATGGATGTTTCTTGTGCATTAAATAATTTGGCATGTCATGATGGTTTATGCAGGGGCATTGTTGGTGGTGTTGGATTGGATACTGATTCAGGTTACATGGTGGTGTATCTTCTTGGTTTGAGGAGATTGGTATCACGATGTCATGGATAGCTTGGTTACATAGTTCAGTGGGAACTTGTGACAGTGATGGATTGGCGGTGATGGTTATGATGGTTTGGCAGTGTATCTTCTTGATTTAGAGGATGGTTATCATTTTGTCATTGAGAGCTTGGATTCACAGGTTTTGTGTGAGCTTATGATAGTGATGTGGTGTTGGTTGTGTGCATCATGATGCCATGGGATTGCTCAGTATCACAGTTCAGTGGGAGCATTTGGCAATGATATGGATCCATTTTTTTATTATGGATGGTTTTCTTCAGTAGGGGTTGATTGGTGTCATGGAGGAGCTCTTGAATTATATGTGCTACAGTGGCAGTTCTTTGACATCAGGTGTTGGAGATGTTGAGGTATTGTTTATGACTTGTTAGTTTTGATAGGTGATCCTTGGTTGTAGGATGGTTTTGTTATTATGTCATGGTATACTCTTGATTATCGGTTTAGAGTTATGGCATGGTACATGTTATGATGATTTGAGCATGTGATCTTCTTTTGAGAAGATGTGAGATCATGGTGTCATGTTTATGTTCTTGATTCTACAATTGGAGCTATGATTTTGATCTTGGTTGGTTCTCTTTGTATTAAGTACATTGATCATTTTCTTGGAGTTTAGTATGGATTGATTGGTTACAGGTGCTCATGGATAGTTGGAGATGTATGTGAGGTTGGAGTTCTCATGTGATTAGAGACAGTTACTCTTGATGAGATTTCAACAGGAAGTCTAAGGAGCCTACACCTTGGTTGGACGTGAGTTCAACATGGACCTATGAGGAGAGTGTTCTTGGTTGAGTCATGGTGACTTGGATATCCTGGAGGAGCATTCTCATTCCCCACTCTTGGTCTACTCGGTGGTTCACTTGAGAGGTTTTCATTCATCTGGACATTTCCCATCCAGTGGGAGCTCCCAGATGTGTATGTCACTATTTGACAAGTTTGCACATGGAGTTTTTAATTGCAGGTTATGGGTGGATATGATCGGTGGCATGAGTTTACTATATTTTGTATACCTTGGAGGTATGGATAATTGGATGTGTTGGAATTTGTTGTGGGTGTCATTTCAACTATGGTGATTTATTCTTGACAGCTACTGGTGCATATTCTTTTCTTTTGGATTGAGTGTTTGTGATTTGAGATATCGGTTTGAGGCAGGATTATGCTTCTTTGTGACAGTTAGTGTGGCATCTCTTTGAATGTGTTCTTATCTTAGTGCATTGGCATGGTGGAGGATGTGAGCATTCATGGATGAGATGGTGGTCACCTTGGTTCTTGTTACAGGTATCTTGATGGAGCACATGGAGCACTTGGATTCTAGGATGGTACATATTACCTATGGATTTTATTATCTTGATGTTTGAGCTTACTTGTTACACCCTTATGCAATGTATACAACAAGTGGGAGATTGTAAGAATTAGGTGTTGTACACCTTGCATAATGATTATAATGTTTAATTTATTATTATGTGTGTGGTGCACCTAGGGGTACCTAGATGGATGCACATCACTAGGAGTTATAATGTTGGGGCCACTTTATGTTGTATGTAACATTGGGACTTAATTGTAAAATGTAACTATTTAATATTGGGGAAAAAATAAAATATAATTAAGTACCCAATATTAAATGTGGGGTCACATGATTTTGTAAGTTCATGGTTCTGGGCACATGGTTTATGTAATACCACTTAGTGGTTTTGTGGGAGCTTGCTTCTATAAAAGCAACCACAAGGGTGGTTGTTTAGGGTTGGAGAGTTTGTCAGAGGTTAGCAGGTTGAGCTAGTGCATGTGTGAGGGTTTGAAACATGGCATGGGATGTGTGGATTCATGCTTGGTCACATGGAGTGCATGGATAGCTTGTGCTTCAGAAGTGTTCATGGAGTCTCTGAAGATGTATTGTAATGGGTTTTTCATTGTTGAATAATACATGGAGTATGGATGTTTTTGGAGGCTGGTTTTTTCCCTCTTGAGGGTTTTCCCAGGGTATATCTTGTGTCATCTTTGATGGGCATGTTGTCTATTCTCTTGCATGTGGATTTTTATCACTTATTTGCATAGATCTCTATTTTGGGTTATGTGGAAATTGTCATTAGATGGCTGCAAGTTTCCAAACAGTAGACATGCTTATACAATGTGAAATTGTAAATTCCCTAATACCTATTAGTCCTCCTTATTTTTTCTTAATTTTTAAGTCTCTAAACCCTAAACCGAGGTCCCAAACTTCAAAGTTTGACAAAATAAGATTTTAAGAAATTTCAAACGATGAACATTGAAACGTAGCTGTAGGAATTCTTTCACTTACCCATATTCCGAGTCTTCAAAAGATTATTGCTAATAGTCGTGGAAACTGGAATAGTTTTGTAGTTTTTTGGAAGACTAGAAGTGGAACTGTGGAACCCAAAATAGGCTGGTGCACTACAATAAGCAATCTGTAGACTTAAAAAAAAATTGCTTGACACTTAGTAGTACAAAGTGATTTTTTTCTCAAAATTCGAACATTAAAGTGAATGAAACATCTTAGGTCTACATGTTGCAAATTCTAAACCATTGATATTTCTAAATCTAATGGTTATATGGTGATTCTAGAGGTTTAAGTTCACAAGCCTATCGCTTTGTGTATTTCATTCCGGAATGCAACTACAACCATACATCAAATGTTCATCGAATAGTTGAAACTTGAGTAATTTATGATATGAACTTAAAATAAAAAATATGTGTTTTAAAGTTGTTTTGAAATTTAGTGCGCTAGAATTGACATCAAGGCCAAGGGGCCGGTAACTTAATGTTACAAAGGACTTAAAAAAATGACTAATGATACTGGGAATTGGGGGAGTAGGTCAATGACAAATTAGAAATCAATAACATTTTGGTAAACCCTAACAAGAGTGACAAATTTTAGTGTTTATAATGTTTTTTGTCCATTTGATGGCAACCTTCTTTTTTCATTTGGATTGCTTTATGTTTTACTTTTAAATCTGCATTCAATTATTTCATAAATAGATAATACTTAATTTCTTAAAGGAAAAAAATTGATTTGAATAGATTCATAGATACTGAAGTTCTAAACTTAGAAAATAAATCTTTACTGTAAGTGTAAATGAATAATGAAGAATAACACAACACAACTATTTATTTTATTACAATTGAATTAGAATGTCATATTATTAGAAAACTTTTTAAAGACTAGTAGTTGTAGAGCAAGCAAGCTCATTTTTTGTATAAATAACATATGTCACTTTACATAGACACGATTTATTCCAAGTTGTTTCTCGTGACAATGAATTACAAATTGAATCTTAATTCCAATTTCCAAGATTCCACTAGTGACAACTTAATACAAATGTAACTCTAAAAATAAATGCATGATTCCAAGCTTCTGTTGGTGACAAGATAATACAAATGTGTGTTTGAAAATAAACACAAGGGATTTTCCAACCATGTTGGTGAAAAGGCAGCTCCAATCATGTCGAGGAAAAGGGAGCTATGAAGATACAAAATGTACTTATCCCCTTTGAGAACTATAGTCATGTAGAAGATGAGGGGTTGTAAAACTACTCCCATCTTTTACCTGCAGCCTCAATGCACTAGTATAACACTTATCTCCATCAAAGCTCCTCATCCTAGTTCAAAACCAGTCTAAGAAGTCAGGTTAACCAAATCAACTTATTTCCAATTCCACCCATTCTAAACTTGAAGGAGATTGGTCTTTTACTCTGTAACTACATAACTGGAGGCAAGAGAATTTACAGTATCCCCAATAATACCACATCTTCTTCTTCATGAATCCTCATTAACCCTAAAAATGAAAACCCTTATTACATTATCCACTATCACTATCCCTATTTATGGGACACCAGTACCACTGCAAGCTTAATCCCTATTTACTTGTGACTCATGCCACCGTGCATGTGAGGTTGGGTATAATGATAATCATGATTCACATAAACCAAAAAAGTAACTTAATCAATTCGTGTAACTTAAGCCTTACATGTACAATTAAATTGTTTAATTTAATTGATGTCTGGATACATGCCAACTGTACCTCAGGTTGATAAGCTATCAAAATCACTAGTGTCACTCAAACGATATGAAATCATTACAAATCTTGTTTCATTAAAGCTATCAACTGTCCAACAAATTTCTTTGGATGTTCATATGGCTTTAATCACCGCCTGTAGTACGGCTACAACACGACACACTTTCTTCAAAAATATTGAGAATTTCAATTAAATTAAATGTACAACATCAAGGAATTGAAAAGACAGAATGAGCCTTGATCTCGCCACATGTCTGCATCTAATGGTTCTAGTGTTATTTCGGTGGTTTCAATTCACAAGTCTAGTGCTTCAGATATTTACTTCTGGAATGCAACTACAACTGTCCATAAAAAATTCATCGAACAGTCGTGGTTATATTGATTTGCACTGACATCTGGCTATAGATATGGAATATCCTTCGCACTATTATAAATTATTTTATAAGGTTGATAATTCAGCCTTTTTTGGCCTTTACATCCTTTGTTGTTACATTTTGGAATGTATAAGTGTCCATGTCAGTTCGTTCAATATTTGGGTCTATAATGTTTATGGAAATGAAGGAATGTAAAAACTCTTTTTGATTGTTGGTGTACAGATTTGTTACTTTAACCATGAAAGTAGATGCGATATATTTTTAAAAAAATGACAATAAGTAAAGAAAAGCGATAATTTCTCTTTTAATAGATGAATTAATCTGAACACAAAGTCTCAGAGATGAAAATATATGCATTTTGACCTAACAGATAAACATTGAAGAATAATCATGAAGAAGCACAATTCATTCATAATTAAAAGGAATAATTAATAAATAAATAGATTTAGAAATATATTCCTTTATCTCTCCAATACCAAAAATATGGATTCATAGACCCCACAACCTATACAATAAAAAAGTGCTCAAAAGCTGAAACTAGTAACTACCCCCCCTTATCATTACGTGTCACAAAAGGCTTCATGCATGTTGTTAAACCATTGGGCATGTCGAGAATTTGTACAGTTCTAATTGCATTTCCATAACTAAATTTTGAAATTCAACATGTTTTTTTTCATTTTCTAAAACGAAAATCACCTTGTTGTACTTGACATAGTTGGTTTTCTCTTTCCACACCACTGAACGCAGTTGGAAAATGATGTTGAGTTGCTCTTCTTCAGTTCAATTAAAATATACTTGCATGATGGGCACAAGTTCATCTTCCCATTCCCCGATATCACCAGGAAGTACCATTTAGAGGAAACTCTGGAGTTGAAAATGCTGCCAACTTTCCTTGTATGCAAGATCACTTAACTTTGACGGCAGGAAGTGACCATTTATTTGCCAACAAAAATGTGGCAATCTGCTACTAAATCCATTTCACCAACCTCATTATTTAAGAGCTATCGTTTTAGAGGATTTAAAAAATTATGTTAAACCTCAAGTTTGCATTTCAAAGCATTTGAGAAGACATCTATTAATGGCTTCATACAATTCATTAAATGAGCTCACTTCAAAAGTTGTGCATCCTACGGAGGTTGCCCCATCATTGAGAAACATAACTCTATAACCATCTGTCAGGAGTTCTAAAGTTTTAAGAACCTCTGATATTTTGACTAAATAGGACATCATTGGATAAGACTTGAAAGTTGTAGATAGGTCGGGCGATCAGGCAGTTTTGAAACTTTAGAACCTAGTGAACTTGGTTAGGAAATTTGGCACGACCGCGACTAGGTTATAAAACTTACGGAAGCCGCAATGTCATAAAAAAATCACTTATTTAAGAGGGAAAAGTTTAATTTTACAAGTGAAAATTTGATGGGTAACATTGGTTAATACAGTGTGTTGCCCCATATAGTAGCTATTTAACTATAAAAAACATGTGCTTAGAAGGCTCCTTTAGTATCATAGGCTTTAACACTAGTTCCTTAATATTTTCTTAATATTTCACACCTTGCTATAGTTCCTTCGATGGTTTTGATCATTCCTTAATATTATTTTGGTTGTTATGACTAAGTGATTTAATAAGTAATAAAATCTCAACCATTGATTTTTGGAAATCTAACAGTTCTAGTGTTATTCTGGAGGTTTCAATTCACAAGTCTAGTGCTTCAGAGATTTACTTCCAGAATGCAACTACAGTTGTCCATCAAAAACTCATCGAATAGTCATGGATTATATTAATTTGCACTGACATCTAGCTTCAGAAACAATAAATGTGTTGACACTTGTTCGTATTCCAGACTCTTTATGAAGGAATTTGAATGTGTGGAATTCTTTTCCTAGAATTTGATAATTTCGCCAACCACACTATGATTTTTTATTGGCATATTTGTTTATTTCACCACTGAATTTTTTTATTAGTTTGAGATTATGTTTAATTCGCTAATGAAAATATTTTTTTGCTTTGAAAAAAGGTTTTAATCGGCAACATTTTTTTGTTTTGTTTTGAAAATAGGATTAATTTGCCAATGGAAAAAAAAAATTGGTTTGGAAAAAGGTTTTAATCACCAATGAAAAATATTTTATTTGTTTTTAAAAAAATTCAATTTGCCACGATTTTCCACATACTTCTAGGGATTATAAAAGATTCGCCAATAGGGATTTTTTTCCCAAAAAATGAAATTTTTTTCCAATAAAATTAGTATTTTTATCGGGATGTATACAAGATTAGCTAGGATTTCACACCTTCACCGAGCGGGGGGGGGGGTTTCTTAAAGTTTTCCTTGATGTTTGGAAGGAATATATGAAAGAATAATAGTAAGAAATAGCATAGACAAGGCAATGAGTTGTTTGAAAAAAATGCCTCAAAGAAATGAGGTATGATGGTGATGTCCATCACCATGAGACTCGATTTCTTTGAGGCACTTTTTCAAACATCTCACCACCTTTTCTATGCTACCACATTTTCTATACATGTCTAGCAAAGCACTTTATCAAACAGTTCATTTCCTCACTACTATGGCTAAAAGATTTGAAAAGGTGCTTTCCAACAAACTATAGATGCTTGGAAAAAATATATCAGAGAATAATAGTAAGCAATAGCATAGACAAGGCAGTTTGTAGTTTGAAAAAATGCCTCAAAAAAATGCGGTCTTATGGTGATGGAATGCCATTCCATCACCATGAGAGCACATTTCTTCAAACAACTCACCACCTTTTCTATGATACCACATTTTCCATACATGTGTACCAAAGCATTTCATCAAACTACTCAATTCCTTGTTGCTATGGCTAAAATCCTAAAATAGGTGCTTTCCAACAAACTATGGATGGTTGGAAAAATTTCTATCAAAGCATAATAATAAGCAATAAATACCATAGAGAAGGCAATGAACTATTTAAAAACATTCCTAAAAGAAATGCAGTCTTATGGTGATGGAATGTCATGACATGCATTTGTTTGTAATGGCATTCCATCACCATGAGACCCCATTTCTTTGAGGCATTTTTTCAAATAGTTCAATCTATGCCACCATAGTTATTGTACATGTCTACGAAAGCATTTTATCAAATGGTTCACCGGCTTGTTGCTATGGGTAAAAGCCTAAAAACACATGCTTTCAAACAAGATATGGATAGGGAAAATAGTAAGCATGATAGTTAGAAATATAGTTTAATAAGTACTCAAAATTTTGTTCATTATCTCATACATTATAATTCATGATGTGGACCGCTATTGTAGTTTTCATGATTGAATAATTTTTTGTTTTATTTTTAGTTGTTACAAGCAGAAACACCTCTAAATGTTCAGATGGAAATGGACATTGGTGTTTCATCTACTATAGAATCCTCGAAGGCTCTGACGAGGGAGGTATGAGGCAAATTACTAAATTTCAATTTACATTCGTTGTTATAGATGTTAGTAAAAAAAAAAACCATTACTGATTCCTAGTTTAATTTCTATTTGGATGGTTTATACAGGGCCTCAACATACCTCAACATGGGAATTTGAATATTTCCCTCATGGAGAGTGATCATCAGATGGCTGTAAGTGACTATTTTGTTAAATATATCATTTTTTTCAATGTAATTTATATATATTAATGTCTTTACATCTTATTGTAACAAATAAGACTTCACCAAGAACTAAACACTAGGAGGAGCACCAAGATCACTCCTCGACCACAACATAAACGCGTGACAAATGTATCACCATCTGATTGACAAGCAAAGGGCAAGAGTTTATTTTGAGGGCATGGAGAGTAATGACTTTTGATTCTAGAGCCCTTTGTTGTATGCCTATATGGCATTTTTGTTTTGTATTGGATATATTTGACATTGTATGCCTATATGGAATTCTTGTAAGCCTATATGGCTATTTTGTACCTATATTTTATACTTATATTGACATATATTGATGTATGCCTACATGGATATTTGGTTAATACAATTTTTTTTATCGATGGTGTCCATATTTGCATTATAAATCCATGGTTCAATAGATATGAGTTACGCGAATTCAAGTGTATACTTTACAACTTATGTGTATAGCTTGTGACTTACATGTATTCCAATGTATACTTTGTGACTTACGTGTTTTCATGTGTATACCTTGTATTCATGCATATACTTTGTATTAATTTGTGTATACTATGTATTCGTGTGTATACTTCAAGGCTTATGTGTTTTTGAGTACTTGTGCTTCCCTTATTCACATGTACATGCTTGAATTATTCACATTTATACTTATTAATTGGTTAGTTCTAGCATTGATCATTGTTGTCCTTCATGGTTTGTCTTAAATATTATTTGATTGATGCTAAACAACTTCAATATTTCTAGGAATACTAGTAGAGTTACAAATTCCAAAATTGCACAAATTGAAAAGAAAAGATTAACTGTAAATAAATGCTCTGATTATTAACTTGATAATTGATTAATAATGAGTATAGAATATATCAAGAGATGAGCATTCTAGAATTGAAGTTGCCAACCAGAAAATAGGCAAAGCATTCCCAATACTTTGAAAGTAATAATCCACCCAAAATTGCAATGGGAGAGAAGCGATGCAGATTAGGGAGGCCTTCAATTACCAATCACAAATTTAATTGATTTCAACAAGCCTTCAATCTCCAAAACCCTAACTAGGGTGATTCCCTTCACAACTTCACTATTTGCCTTGTAGGTCTACAAACCTAGTTTCTTGGACCTATCTCACAACTCCACTCTCAAACCCATTAACCAATTATATTTTCAAACACCCTTTAAGGTATACCAAAACATATCTAAAAATATCATATAACTCTTTTAGAACAAATCCCTTAAACTGATGCTTCTACATTCTCCCTTTAACCCAAATAGGCCTAATTTACAAAGCAACTCTCCTCTAAACAATCAGCCAACCCAAAATACCTAAGGAAAATCATTTACTAGTCTATAAAACCACCAAATCTATAACTTTTAGATAGTGAACTGCTCACCGAGTCCTCTTTATACAAAACCCTCATTTTTAGCAAGTTACAAAGGGGTTTACTGAAAATACAACTTCCCAACTTCTTTACACTTCACCAATTCATCAAACATGCTTCAAATAGTCTACGCATTCTTAATCTATCACCAAAATTTTCTTCACCAAGATTTTTCCTCACCTACCCACCTTTAACCATCAAATTTCACTCAAAACATTCAAATTTGACAACTAAGGCATCATGCCCAAACCCCCAAACAACCTCTCCTACTCCCAAAACCATTAAATCAACTAAATCCTACCATATTGGTCCCATTCCACTCAGCTACATGAGTTACAACTAGTGGAATGGGCCATAATCACATTTTTATGTCTTCAAAACCATAAAATTGGAGTTTCAGACCCACCTACAGGGAAAAATCAATAAGATTATACAACCCTAATGGGAACACCTCAAAATTAGTCAAAATGATAGATAGGAAACTGAAATAAAAATTCAAATAAAATTGGAGTCACCATCAGGCCATACAGGACGTGCAACTACTCTGCAACAACAATATTCAATAGAAAAGATACATAATTTCAATGAAATAGGAGCTTTATTATTCAATCTTTTAGAAAACCTACAACAACCTTCATCCATCAAGTTTACAACATATTTTAAACCTTAACCAGCCTATTACAACTATTCTAACTTCCCTTTGAATTCCCATGACCGTTGGGCTTCCTCAATTTTACATGTTTTTTACACTTCTACAATTTTTCAATATTGCACTTTTGACAGTTTTGCAAAAATGTGAATATAAACTCAACAACTCCTAATTACGTATTAGATGGTCTATTAGGACCTTATTGAATTGAAAAAAACTCAAACACACCTAAAACTATCAAAAGACCTCATTTGACAACATTAACACAAAATGCATTTGGTGCCCCTGCACCAAGAAGGCTTATTTAAGATTCTTGAGCAATGTATTTCCTAATACTCCCTTGTTCTTACATATCTCAATTTAGTTTAATACAAAGAGTTCTATGAAATGATTTATCTAAAAGAATAACATACATTTTCAATTGGTATTCCATGAAATGATTCATAAAAAAATTCCAATATATTTAATCCTTTGATTGAAACAACTCAATTAAGCAAAGGATACATAATCTTCACAACACTTGCAAAACATAATATTCATAGTAGATGAGGTAGTGTTTTGGTGTGAAAGAGGACCATGCCTAGCATAAGCATACCTATCGGGATGTGCTAGAGCAGTTTTTTTGGTCACACGAATTGCAAAATGAAAGTTGCACCACTTTGCAACTTTACATTGCTTGCATTTGACACTTTTTCCATCAAGTGAAAATTGGACACAACGGGAAAAAAAATTTGAGATAACAAAAACTGAGAGAGGTTATTGTAGAGGGTCCCAACATGATCCCATAGGATAAGATGAAGATTTCATAGGCATCATGGTTTTCGAGTAATAGCCCATCAAAGATTGCTTCCCTTTTGCACTTTGGACTCTTAAAGGATCAAGCTGGTTGAATGTAGTTTGGAGCGATTCCATGTGTTTGTGTGTGAAATAATACCATTCCTAGCATAAATGTGCCCATCTATATGTGTTAGAACAATCTGTTTAGTCACACGAGTTGCAAAATGAAAGTTGTACCACTTTGCAACTTTCAACTACATGCATTTGACAACTTTTTCTCCAAGTGAAAATTTGCCACCATGGGAAAATGCCTCTGAGATAGCAAAAACTGAGAGAGGTTATTATAGAGGGGAACAACGTGATCCCATAGGAGAAGATGAGAAGTTTCTAAGCATCACAATATCCAAGTAATATCATTTTGAATTTTACAACCATTTTGCACTTTAAAATCTTAAGGGATCAATCTGGTTAAGCATAGCTTGGAGCGATTCCGTGTGTTTGGGTGTGAAAGAGAACCATGCCTAGCATAAAAATACCTATTTGAATGTGTTGGAACACTCTGTTTGGTCACATGAGTTGCAGAAAGAAAGTTGCACCACTTTGCAACTTTCAACTAGCATTTGGCAAATTTTTCCCCAAGTGAAAATTTGCCACCACAAGAAAATGCTTCTGAGTTAGCAAAAACCAAGAGAGGTTATTGTAAAGGGGCCTAATGCAATCCCATAGGATAATATGGGAATTTTCTAAGCATCGTGGTATCCGAGTAACAACAAGTTGAAATTTGCAGCCATTTTGCACTTTGGACTCTTAAGGGATTGATCCAGTTGAACGTAGCTCAGAGCAATTCCGCGTGTTTGGGTGAAAAAGAGGACCATGCCTAGTGTAAAAATACCTATTCAGACACGTTGGAACATTCCATTTGTTCACATGAGTTGCAGAGTGAAATTTGCACCACTTTGCAACTTTTAACTACTTGCATTTGACAACTTTTTCCCCAAGTGAAAATTCACCACCACGGGAAAATGCCTCTAAGATAGCAAAAACTGAGAGAGGTTATTGTAGAGGGGCCCAATATGATCCCATAGAATTAGATGAGAAGTTTCTAAATTTCATGGTATCCGAGCATCACTGGGAGACCCAATTTCTTCGACCCATTTTTTCAAACAGGCCACTATATTGCCTATTTCACCAAATTGACAAGCTAGTGGGTGAAATTGGCAACCTAACTTGGCTTGTTTGAAAAAATGGGTTTAAGAAATGGGGTCTCCTAGTGATGTAAATCACTAGGAGACCCTTACATCACTAGGAGACCCTATTTCTTGGACCCATTTTTTTACATCACTAGGAGACCCTATTTCTTGGACCCATTTTTTCAAACAGGCTACTACATTTCCAATTTCATCGAATTAGCAAGCTAGTGGGTAAAATTGGCATCCTATACATTGGACCCTCAACCCTAAACCTTCAACCACATACCCTCAAATCCTTACCCTAAACCCTAAACTCTCTACTCTCAACCCTAAACCATCAACCCTAAACCCTTAAACCTTCTACCCTCTACCCTCAACCCAATACCTTAAACCACCAACCCTCTAGGTCCTTAACCCTATACCATCAATTCTCTCTCTCTCACTCACTCACCCTATACATAGGACTCTCAACCCCAATACTTCAACCATATGTACCCTCAACCCTAATCCCTCAACCCTATACCCTCAACCCAATACCCTAATCCCTCAACCCTACAGGTCGTCAACCCTATACCCTCAATTCTCAACCCTCTACCCTATACATTGGATCCTCAACCCTCATATATCTTTGTCCCCCTATCATATTCTCTCCTTCTCTCTATCTCAATTCTCCCTCCATCTCACTGTCAATCCATCCCTCCCTCTCTACCCTAATCCCTCAACCCTAAACCCTTAAACCCTCTACCCTCTACCCTCTACCCTCTATCCTCTACCCTCTACCCTCAACCCTCAACCCTCAACCCTCAACCCTTAAACCCTCTAACCTCTACCCTCTACCATATAAACCCTTAAAAAATAAACCCTAAAACCTCAACCCTTAAACCCTCTACCCTCTACCCTTTACCCTCAACCCTAATCCCTAAAACCTTAAACCCTTAAACCCACTTAGTAAAATATCTACGCTAATCCCTCAACCCTCTTGAACCTTAATCCCTCAACCCTTAAAACTTAAACCCTCAACCCTTATACCCTCTACCCTATACATTGGACCCTCAAACCTAATCCCCCAATCATATACCCTCAATCCTCTATCCTCAACCTTAAACCCTCAACCCTCAACCCTTAAACGCTAAACCCTTAAACTCTCTACCCTCAATCCTCTACCCTCTACCCTCTACCCTCAACCCTCAACCCTAATCCATTAACCGTTAAACCGTTAAACCCACTTAGTAAAATCTCTACCCTAATCCCTCAACCCTCTTGACCCTTAATCCATCAACCCCTATACCCTCTACCCTATCCATTGGACCCTCAACCCTAATCCTCCAACCCTATAACCTCAATCCTCTACCCTCAACCCTAAATCCTCAACCCTCAACCCTTAAATCCTCTACCCTCTACCCTCTACCCTATAAAACCTTATACACTAAACCCTCAACCGTCAACCCTTAAACCCTTAAACCCTCTACCCTCTACCCTCAATCCTCTACCCTCTACCCTCAACCCTAATCCATCAACCCTTAAACCCTTAAACCCACTTGGTAAACTCTCTACACTAATCCCTCAACCCTCTTGACCCTTAATCCCTCAACCCATAAACCCTAATACCTCAACACCTATACCCTCTACCCTATACATTGAAACCTCAACCCTATACCCTCAATCCTCTACCCTCAACCCTAAACCATCAACCCTCAACCCTCAACCCTTAAACCCTCAACCCTCAACCCTCTACCCTCTACCCTATAAACCCTTAAACGCTAAACCATAAACCCTAAACCCTTAAAACCTAAACCCTTAAACCCTCTACCCTCAAACCTAACCCCTCAACCCTTAAACCCTTAAACCCACTTAGTAAAATCTCTACACTAATCCCTCAACCCTTAAACCCTAATCCCTCAACCCCTATATCCTCAACCCTAATCCCCCAACCCTATACCCTCAACCATAATCCCCCAACCCTATACCCTCAATCCTCTACCCTCAACCTTAAACCCTCAACCCTTAAACCCTCTACCCTATAAACCCTTAAACACTCAACCCTAAACCCTTAAACCCTATACGCTCTACCCTCAATCCTCTACCCTCTATCGTCAACCCTAATCCCTCAACACTTAAACCCTTAAACCACTTAGTAAACTCTCTACCCTAATCCCTCAACGCTCTTGACCCTTAATCCCTCAACCCTTAAACCCTAATCCCTCAACCCCTATACCCTCTACCCTATACATTGGACCCTCAACCCTAATCCCCCAACCCTATACCCTTAATCCTCTACCCTCAACGCTTAACCCTTAAACCCTCTACCCTCTACCCTCTACCCTCTACCCTATACATTAAACCTTCAACCCTCAATTCTCAACCCTCAACCCTTAACCCCTCAATCCTCAACCCTCAAACCCTAAACCCTCAACCCCGATACCCTCTACCCTATACATTGGACTCTCAACCCTAATCCTTCAACCATATGTACCCTCAACCCTATACCCTCAACCCAATACCCTAATACCTCAACCCTACAGGTCATCAACCCTATACCCTCAATTATCAACCCTCTACCCTATACATTGGATCCTCAACCCTCATATATCTTTGTCCCTTTGTCCTCTTCTCTCCTTCTCTCTATCTCAATTCTCCCTCCATCTCTCTATCCATCCATTTCTCCCTCTCTACCCTGATACTTCAACCCTAATCCCTCAACCCTAAACCCTCAACCCTTAAACCCTTAAACACTCAACTCTAAAACCTAAACACTAAACCCTCTACCCTCAACCCTAAACCCTTAAACCCTCTACCCTCTACCCTCTACCCAATACACTAAAGCATCAACCCTGTAGGTTGTCAACCCTATACCCTCAATTCTCTCTCTCTCTCACTAACTCACTCACTCCTATCTCTCTCCCCTCTACCATTAACCCTCTACCTTTAAACCCTTAAACCCTCTACCCTCTACCCTAAACCATAAACCCTCTACCCTCAACCCTAAACCCTCTACCCTCAACCCACAAACCTTAATCCCTCTACCCTTAAACCCTGTACCCTCTACCTAATCCTTCAACCATATACCCTCAAACCTAATAATTAAACCATATACCCTCAAACATATACCCTAAACCCTCTATCCTCAACCCTAAACCCTTTAACCCTAAACCCTTAAACCTTCTACCCTATACCCTCAACCCAATACCCTATACCCTCAACCCTAATCCCTCAACCCTCAACCCTTAAACACTAATACCCTCAACCCTAGTCCCTCAATCCTCAACCCTAAACCTTCAACCCTTAAACCCTTAAACACTCAACCCTAAACCCTAAACCCTAAACCCTCAACCCTTAAACCCTAAAACACTCAACCCTAGACCCTAAACCCTAAACCCTCAACCCTTAAACCCTAAACCCTTAAACCATCTACCGTCTACCCTCAACCCAATACCCTCTACCCTCAACCTTAATCCCTCAACCCTTAAACCCTTAAACCCACTTAGTAAACTCTCTACCCTAATCCCTCAACCCTCTTCACCCTTAATCCCTCAAACCTCAAACCTCAACCCTTAAACCTTAATCCCTTAACCCCTATACCCTCTACCCTATACATTGGACCCTAAACCCTAATCCCCCAACCATATACCCTCAACCCTCTACCCTCAACCCTTAAACCATCTACCCTATACCCTCTACCCTCAAACCTAATCCCTCAACCCTTAAACCCACTTATTAAACTCTCTACCATAATCCCTCAACCCTCTTGACCC